>VZSE01008037.1:2455444-2480368 GCA_013398275.1 Promerops cafer
GGAGCGGCCCCTCCGTCAGCCCCGGGACCCCCGCCGCGGTGGGGAGGGGGGTGGACTGCGCCCGGAGCGGCCCGGCGGCGCAAATAACACGTGTGTGCGTGTGTGTGTCCCCGTGTGTCACGGCGCACACACCGTGCGGCACACGCTGCTGCCCCGCTGCCCGGGCGCGCCGCAGACACGTGAAGGCGCTGCGGCGGCAGCAGCATTACATCAGCTGCGGCACCGCGGCCGGGTGCGCCCCGCAGCCCCCGCGCCCGGCCCGCCCTCCGCCGCGGCTCGTAACAAAATAACAAGTGCCGCCGTGCTCACATGGCCCTGAGGAAGCCAGACACCGGCACGGGCGGCGGTAGGCCGGGCCATCGCTTGCCCTCGGGCTTCCTGTGTGTGCCCTAGACATAAGTGGGGCCGGGCTGCCATTAGTCCCTCCGGCCTTTACCCACAACCTTTCTGTGAAAACATTTTCCCAAAATTTAAATTGTGCAGCTACCGCAACCGCTTTCTCCGAACTACAGGCACAAGCCGTATTTCTGCTCCTTGGGATCGTGGCTTTTAATAAAAAAACCCAGAGGAACTGCATAGCCTGGCATAGTGGACAGACAAATACCTAAATTCAAGTACGGTGATACAGGGTGACCATTATTAAAGTCATTATTAGGAGTTGGACTCGATGACCCATGTGGGTCCCTTCCAGCTCTGGATATTCCATGGTTATTGTTTCTCTTCCCTGTAGGGTTATGGTAACAAAGCCTGCTCAAGCTGCCCCCCTGTTGCCCCTTATTTCCCAGCCACTTCAATTCTGGTCGGTTCCCAATGGAATTCACAACTTGGACACTCAGCCCACCTGGCAGGGGCATGGACATGCAGGTACCCTCTCTGACTCAAGGATGCAGTGACTCCCTAGCCTGTGCTCATCACAGAAAATGTGGGCTTAAAGGTGACTACTAACATAAATATACACATGGAGACACAGCATTACTAAAATTAGGAGATGAGCATTTTGTCATCAACCGAAGCAAAGGCCTTTCAAAAATAAATATTTGCTTACCTCTCCACTGCTCCAAAATCAGTACATTAATAGCTATGACAATGATGATCTTCCCCTTACAAAACCTCTCATCAGAACCAAAAAACTAAGCTTTCTTGTTCCTGTCTCTTACTAAAAATGTTTTTTAATGATAATTGAAAATTTCCGAAGGTCATTTAAAAAATAAGGAAGAAAAAAAATACAAATACAAATTTTAATCAGAAGTAAACACAAAAGTAATAAATTTTAAATCCTAACTGCTATGCTTTTTGCAAGAAAACTACATCAGTATGCAGGTAAACTGGCAGGGGAATACAAGGGTGAAAGTCTCTGGTGATATTTTCTAGTTTTGTGGCAATTTCCACTTAATAGCAACTGTATCAACACAGCCAGGGTGCTTCTGTTGAGATCTTTTGTAGGACTCTGTCACATCTGCCTGGTCAGAATTCAACCCACAGGGATCCAAGCCATAAAATCATTCTGGCCAATGCCTATATATTGTCCCAGATTGAAACTGATGGCCCTACACCTCAGAATAAGGTTCAACAGATGTGCATCACGTTTGCAGGATCACAGACCATTACAATAAATTGTAAAGAATAAACATAAATTCAGTGTTGCTTTCAGTCTAAACCAGCAGATGGAAGACAAATTTATTATTTAGTTCCTCATTAATTTAGTTCCCCGACATGTCCTTTTAATCATGTTTATTTACAGCTGTATGGGCATCATATGACAAAAAAAAAAAAAAAAGTCACTTCTCTTCTGCAAAATCTGCAACATCACACCAGGCTGGCACCCAAAGGCCACCAGTGCTACCCTGAAATCACATCAGCTGTTTTAGGGCAGAACGGGATTAAACTGGCGCAGAGGTTAAACAAGTGAGCCAGACTCCCAGGTTGCATTTTGGTGGTGAAAATGGTCCATGGGCTTCAAAAGCTATGTTTATGCTCCCAAATCTCACTATCAATCAATTATTCTATTAAAAAAACTTTTTTTTTTTTTTCTGTGCTTTCTGGTGTGAAGCCTTTCAAGTATAAGCCTGTTATTGCTGAGTTTGAACATCAGGCCCAAAATAAGATTCCACAAAAGCCCAAAATGAGATCGAGGTCTTGTTTTGTGTAAAGAAGAGATTTCCTTCTCAGGCCTAGCAGTAAATAAAAAATTCACATTTTTTCATGATACTTAAAAGAAATGGGGCTGTGCTGTGTATAAGTACAGAAGAGAAGCTCACACTCTGCTCTCCACAAGACTTTTCCTAGGAGTAATTTAGGAGTAGTTGTCCCTCAGTGCTTTCCTGGAGTTGGCACAGGTCTGTTACATGCCAGTCTCCACACTGAGTGGGAGTCTTGCCCTTTACACGCTCATAGGCTCATAAATGGGGGCCATTTTGGCTGCCTCTCGCACAAACAGCTGAATTTGCCTCATGTTTCCTACAGTCTCATGCACCTGTGCAAAATGGGCCAAGATGGTGGCAACTCATACGCAGTTTACGTGGCCATGTGTAACTACAGCAAAGAACAAATAGATCCAGAATTACTGTGTCAACAAAGAGCTCGTGCTGACAGAATTAACTTGAAGATACAGAAGGGAATTATTTAACCACTATGAGATGAATAGCCATGAGATGGACTGACTGCACATCTCCAGGGATTAGCCACTAAGGACCACTACAACCATCTGCTGGAGTTCTTGTACCTAATGGTCCTGAAAACCTTCATTCCATGCAGACATTTAGCTGCTGGTTAGCACTGTATAAGAAACACACCAATAGTAATACAAAGGAGTTAATTTTAAGTCCCCCCACTGTAAAGAAAGACGTGTGAAAAGTTTAAGCATGTCAGGAACCAGACTAGTGTTGGCAGGACCAGGATCTTTCCTGTTCTTTCCCATTTTCCAAACATCTGCCCTTGCTGAAGAGCACAGCAGCTGAACTGTGAGTAGGTGGGGGCTTCCTCTCTCCTTCTGCAGGCAGATTTTACTTGTCTAGAAAACTCATGTTGCTGTACTAGTGCTAAAACTCCTGTCTTTTTAACCTCAAAAGCACTGCAAGTCTCCTGTGCCAGACAGACATATTCATCCGAGGATGATCTTCAAAAGAGAATGAAAGCTGTTTTGGAGAAAGGGCCGGCTGTCTGCATGAGGACGATCTCCACTGTGCTGTCCTGTGACAGGTGGGAGCCAACGCCATTTTGCCAGGTTCATTCCAAAAGCTCTGTTTATTCTCCCTCCATTTCTGGAGTTTTGGATCTAACACAAACCCCTTCTGTGGGGAAAAGTTGTGCTTAAGTATTGTCCAACCTATTTTCCAGGATTTCCTCTGCTGTACTTCAGCGTGGCTTTGTTTTGGTTTTTTTCCATAACGAATCGTGTCTGACAGTTGGGGAATACTGTGTCTCTCACTTCCAAGGAGGAATGCCTCGCTGCCCTTTCTGCAGCTCACAGCCAGCACTGAGGGGAAGGCGCTCTCCTGTCCACAGAGAGGGATCTGCTGCCTCTTGTCTAGCACAGAGCCAGGGACCTGCATGCTCAGAGGTATGAGCCAGATAAATTATGAAATCTCACTATCTTTGTCCTCAAGACAAACATGAAGCACATTCTCTTAGGATAATTGACTTTAAAGGCTTGCTAAAAAAGACGCTTCCCAAAAGCTTTAAACACCAGTTCAGTGAACTCCATTTTGATGCCTTTTTGCAACTCTCCTTCCCTAGGGATGTCTGTCTCTGTATCCTGAGCTATGCCCAAGACATTTCACTCTGGTTCTGTTTATTTTCTTATCTCCATTCATGTGTAGTATCTGTAAAATCAAAGTGCAATAACTAGTAATTCACCTAACAAATTTCAATGAAAACGTCAGCTTTTATGGTTTCAATTATTAAAAAAAAAAAAAAAAGGCCAGTTAGCCCAGCTTCAAATTCACGTCATCCCAGCTGACAGAAGAAATTGGTCTGTGTTCAAACCAGGCAGTGAAAAGGGGGCTACTTTAATTACAATGAAAGCCTGCTTGATCAGAAATTTTCTAAGCTTTGCTGGGTCTTGCAGCATCTGTTTGGAGTGGGAATAAGCGTTGTGTGGTGGCACAGTATGGCCACTTGGCAAATAACAGGAAATGTTAAAAATGTGCTGGGGAAGTCTGAGGTATGTCCCATGATCATGGGTCCTTTTCCAGCAAAGGAAGAGCATTAACCACCCCTCTGCCTAGTGATGGAAACAGGCTTCAGACCTCTGCATGGAAGCTTTAGGGTGCTAATGAATGGGATATGAGCCCTTCCTCTGTGCAAAGTAGACAATCATGAGGTGCAAGACAGCAAGGCCCAGGCTCCCAGCCTGGCTATGGCTCACCAGGGCTGGTCGGAGGAGGATGTGGCATTCTGCATCTTGGGTAAGACACAGATTACTTGAATTCCATAATTTATGATGACCAGATTAAATACCCAAGGTCTATCCATGTTCTTTGATGATACAGATACTTTGAAACTTCATTTCTGTAGACTGTCTTCTCTGTACAGTACAATAAATCTTTGTCTCAGTGTAATGTCAAATGGGCTCGTGCTGAGCTGTTAAAAGTGGATAGATACTGCATTCTTGTCTTCAAGTTGGAAGAAGTCAATAAGGTAGAAAAAGGCAGCAACTGCTACAGCCTAAGAAAACTACACAGAAGAGGTCTGTGGGTCATGAAAGTGGTGATTCAGACTGTCCTGTACAAGACTGATAAGTAGGAAGGAAGGGCTCTCACTGAAAGAAATACCAAAGTTTTGTACTTGGCTGAGTGAGGTTTTAAACTACTTTTTCCCCATTTTTGGGGTTGTTGAATGTACATGCTCTGGAGGTAGAAGCTTGGGGAAAAATATTTTCAGTCAGACTCCTATGCAGATGCCTGATCCTGTCAGTTGTCTCTTATGCTGACCTGGAGACTCAGTTTTGGGGAGATTCTGAGTGAATAATGGCCAAGGAGGGAGAAATATATGCAAGTGACATGTAACAAAGCAATCAACACTTCAGTCTTCCTGGGATTTCATTCCTTTTGAGATCCAGTAGTAAACTGGAATGGCACAAGCATTCAAAATCCAACATTGCCTACCTGCAGATAGGCTGGAGTGCAAGGAATGGGTCAGCTGCAGTTCACAGGGGCCTTGCCACCTGCACAAAATCATCACCCAAATTAGCCTGACGCACTAATGCAGTGGTTCCAGGTATCTGATAGCAGGGAATGAGAGAGCACCAAATCCCCAAACACAGAGCCATATGGCCTGGGAACCATGAATTTTAGCTGCACTGGTTCAAGATCTGAATCCCCAGATAAACTATGGATGTCCTTAATCTTACTGATGCCTGAAGGATTTCTGGAAGATTTGCAAGTCATACAGCCTCCTGAGAAATTTGTTTGCATTTTCTCCTGTATGCAAATTGCCAAGGCAGCAATCCAGCAATACTCAAGTGCTTGTGATTATGGCATTGCTCTTTGATTCCCCATCTTGAGAGCAGGCAGCATCTTGAAAGATCAAACCCAACCTGAGGACATATTAAGGATATTTGTTCTGAGAGAAGTTGCCCCCTCCAGAAATGGGGGAAAGGAAAATGCTCCTTGCACATGGTGACTGTAAAGCAGACAGGTAAACCCACACAACAGTAAAGCCTTCCATTTGGACCTTTTTCTTTCAAGTCTCTTCTTGACAAGGCAGAGGAGTGTCCAGTCAAAGATCAAAGCAATCGCATCTCCTCAGTACTGGTTTATGCCCATCTGGTTTTAACACTTCAGTTCCTCTTGGTCAAAACTCCAGTTCTTCCCCTGCTCATCTTCTGTCTGACAGCTCCACCACTTCTGAGCACCATTTCAGGACCCTCTTTTCCACAAAGTCTTCTGCCCCACGGACTCTTCTCAACCTTTCTGTCAGCAGCGCTGCTCTCCAGCCTCGGTGGCTGCCGAAGGCATCAGCGCCGCGCCTGGGAGCGCCGCTATCAGTGCCTCGTCAGGACGCAGCAGGAAACGTCTGGCCTCCGCTCCACGACCATCTGCTAAAACCAGGCCTCCTCTGGCGGGAGTCCAACACAAAGTAAACAGAGTTTCACAGCCAGATTTCAAACAGCAAAATAACTGAGAAATATGGCTCACTGCTTCTGGTTTTCGAATTCAAAACACTGAAGTCCCTAGAAGCAAAAATCCTTTATGGATTTTAAGACTTTCTGGTTGCCAAATGGATCCATTGTAACTAACACTATGGAGACAGTGCAGTGATGTAGCAATTTTAGTTAGTTACACCTAATTAGTTCAATGTATGCATTTGGTAATTTTTAAGATGATTTCTTTTTCAAGATCAGTGATGGAGAAAAATAAATTTGTTAAACTGCAGATTTCAGCTTGCAATATTTGTTTGTATGGGTAACAGTAGAGAGAGAAGAATTCTGAATCTTGCTACTGTACAATATTTTTCATGGTATAGGAGACAGAGAAGGACTCAATGAAGTGTGAAAGATTTTTTAAAAGAACAGATTGTGATGTCTTTCAAAATAGGTCAAGTTTTTGGCCTACTTTCCTTTAAAGTATCCCTTAAAGCAATGGGGTTGGAATATCCATGGTAGTGCCATTGCTTTTTTGTTTTTAGGCATGTGTATGTGTGGCTCTAGTTGTAAGACAGAAATGTTCCAGTGTAAAACTACGATGGCAGGCAAAGACCACGTGTCTCCAGGAGCACTTGTGCACAAGTTATGCTGAACAATAAAATTTCAGCAGTGGCTGCATTTCATCCTTATGTGTAATGTTATTCTGAAACATGTGACTGAGAAAAAACCAAACTATTAAATAAGGTGATGGCCAGTGAAGCCAAAACCTGCAGGCACAAATCCTGTCAAACGTAATTTATTACCTCTCCAAATTTCAGGAGGGTTTGCACCGTTGTTTGCTTTCCATCTTTAAACTAATTAAATCAATTGATTAACTTGATTGAAGTAGAAAGGAGAACTATAATAATGACAGGTAGACTGAAGATAGACAAGATAGCACTTGTAAAAACAAACCAAGGCCACCTATGTTGAATGGAGATAAAATACAACAGTCAGCTGTCAAAACAAAAAGAATCTGTATGTGTACATTTAAATTTTAAAAAAGGATGTTCAAGATATTTAAAGAGGGAGGAAATTCTGCATGCAATATTAATTAATATAGGATAAACACCATCTGTTTTCTTTGTACAGAGCAGTCTGGTGCATATTTTTGTGGCTGCATCTTTGCTCTATGAACATAACAGGTATAATACACACGTATTTATTATGTTATATAGATGTAATTATTCTGCATAATACACATACCAGTAATTGCAGCTGGCCTTAGTGCAGCTATATGGAGTGAGGCAGGACATGAGGAGGATTTCCTCCACCAGAAAGGCCTGGAAAAAGGCCAGGTACAAATTAAGAGCGGTTTTGTTTGGAGACTACAAGGACAGGACTTGCCACTTTACCTGCTCTCCCCTGAGGCTGAGGTGGGTGCTCAGCACATCCCTACTAAGATGCAGGTTTTTCTCCCCATTAAGCTGATCCACAAGGGATAGTGCCCTTCAGGCATAGCCTGTACCAGAATGTACCTTGTTGTGGTGAAACTCTGCATTGACCTATTGCACAGCCAATAATAAACATCTCTTGGCTTACAGTGCTGTACAGTAATAAACACACTGAAGAGGTTGTCAGTGCAAACTTCAGGAATGAAGTACAGTCTGGAACAACAGGGCCTGTGCACACACTTGGAATACAAATTTTTTGCAGGCTGTATACTTCATTATGAAAACTGTTTGTGATTTCAGTTAAGCTGTGAGTGAAGGCAATGCAAAGGCTTGTCTGGTATTCATCTCATTATAGTGTAGAAAGATAGATCAGCCTTTAACAACAGAGACAGTTTTAAGAATGCCTTTCTTTTAGTAATTATCATTATTTTGCACTGAGATTTGTAGTTGTAACCACCATCATTAGCGGAACGTTTGTTTTGTACCTGATCCTACTCTACATCCTTTGCTGAGCAACCAGTGTGAGCTGTTACATACATGCCTTTGTGTGCAGAGTTTGTGACATAAAAAGGCTCAAGAAGGGGAAAGAGGAACTTTCTCACAGCAGAATATCACAAAATGCAGGAAGAGTCATCTAGAGAGTTCCTAAGGATTCTGACTTGTGAACAACTCTTTTTCACATACTACTCCCCCTACTTCCTGCGAGACAAGAATGTTACACACACAGGTCTGGTGTGAGTTTTCACGCTGGCAGTTCCTCCCAATGCGGTTCATATATCAAAATCACTCTCACTTCATAAGAGACCACAAATTCTTCCAATAATAATTCTAAGAATATTATTTTTGTCTGCTACACTTTAAATGATTGACAATGATGCTGGGCAGATTTGTGATGCATTTGATGTGAAGCAGGAAAATGTTAGTGGCTCTGCAATGATCGCACTTCCAATAGCTGGCATAGACTTATCTTGAAAAGAATCTCACTGAAAAGTTTTCCTCAGCACAAATATGTGATTGCAGAATTACTCATAAGGAGTGGTGAACTAAATCTCATTGATTTGTAATCTGAATCAAGGTGGGAAAAATCATATTACCTATTTGCATGAATTTATAAGCTTCACACAGAGTTTTATTCACCAGCACAGAGCTCAGTGGAGCACAGACATTATATTCTCTTATCAGGGTGAAATATAAGAAATGAAAGATGGTTTATTTAGGATACTGTACAAAGGTCCAGATTCTTAATGCCTTCATCTGCCTTTATAAGGCACTGTGGGGTCCTGATGTCGGCAGCACATTCAGATTCCAGGTGCAAAGCAGAAGCTGTGAGTGGAATGCCTTCTTTGGAACATGCACAATAATTACACTGCGTGCTAAAGTAAGGCAACTGGCTCAGCTGTCTGAAGGACAGCACTTTATTCTGTTGGGCTGAAGCAACCTTCTGTGGGGCTGGAGCCAAGAACGTTAAAAAGAAAATGTTGTTCATAATCCATCTGGCTGAAATCTTATACTTATCCTATCTCAGCACTAGATGTAGCTCAGAGCCAAAATTAGGCTACTGAGAGAGGTACCAGTGAGATGGGGATGAAGTCAGAGAGCTGGTGAGAGAACCTGGTCCCTGGGCAGACAACCACCTGTGAACGGGGTGGGAGGAAAAGGCTGGGGAGCAGCTCCCATGTCAGATGAGCAAGGAAGGAAGAGTCAGCAGTGGTGGTTATGGTCTTCTCACTACCCGTGGTCTTAACTGTGCTTGGGTTGGATGCTCCGCAAGAAACCCAGTATCAAATCAGTTTAGATAAAAGAATGGCATCCTTTATCAAGATGCTTTATCAATGTCTTAATTAGTTGAACAGTTCTGTATCACTACTCTTACAAATCAATACCACATACAGCCAAGAAACAGCTGCTCCCACACTATCAGGTTTCTAACATTGCTGTAGCAATTCAAAAGAAAAAAAAAGAAGGTATAAATTTCAATACAAGAGAGCACTTCATGTCCTCTGCTGTTTTAAACTGAACCTAAGAGAGGAGTCATGTATTTAAATACTTGAAAAATAAATATTAATGTGTGAAATTATGGAATTATGGAAAAGCTGCCACTTTATGACATATGATCTGGGAATAGGAGGAAAGCATGTATTTTATAATTAATAAAATACTGGACTTTACTATTTAGGATGATGCTCAGGGTTTTTCAGCATTTTTAATCTGAACAACTTCTAGTGGACTGGCTCAGTTTACAAACCAGTACACTTTGCAGCTGGATCTTTTATACCACCATGCAAAGAGTAAAAAAAATAAATTGTCAGGTCACCTTCCTAACTTGATTTTCCTGACTCAAACGATTTTCTTTCCTTCATGAAGCAAGGAACAGATCTCTTTCAGCGTTGAGAAGAAAGGAAGTAGGGGCAGCTTCCCTCTGCTCATTTGCTTCAACTTTGAGAATGAATTGATCACATTTTGTTCATAAAAATTTCCCATGTTGGGGCATTTCTCTGTTCGCTTCTTTTCTTAGTTTCTCCCCTTTCAGTTTTTCAAAAGTCCTCTCTTCAAATTCTAGCAGAACCCAAACACAAAAATTCTAACCATAATAATAATTCTAACCATTCTAACTTTTAGAATATTGCTATTTACACAATGTTGTAAGGGCCAATTAGCCAAGTGTGACATCAGCCCAGGAGTAAGGCTTGCCTCAGATACAGGCTGTGTTCTGTCCATACACAGGAGGCAGAAGAAATAATGTTCAGTCCTTTTATTAACTTAGCAGGCACCCAACTTAGAGCTGTGCCTGTTCAGGCATCTAAAAACAGTTTGCACTGACCATGCCCTCTGGCTTCCTGGCAGGGCTACTCCCATACCAGTAACTTGATATATTCACTCATGGTCACCATAACACCAGCCAAGCACATGGAAAGAACAGCATCTTTAGAAAATACTTCAATGGGTTAAAAAAACCAGCAAGTCTCAGCTACTAAAGCCATGTCTGGGATCCTTCCCTCTGCAACACAGAGAGGGGGCTCGGTACCTTCTGGCTGTTTGCTACTTGAAGAGGAAAAGGATGATTGTGCAGATGGCAAGTCTGTGCACAGAAAATCTGTTTTCAGAATTGCAGCAATTGACTAGTTTGAGTTGCTTTATTCCTCCAGCACCAAGGTAAGGGAGGGGGTAGAAAGGTATCAGTTCTGCTACTGGAACACAGTTGGATCAACTAAATGTTACAGGCCCAGATTCTGCCCTCACTGTGCTGGTGCGGCTTAGAGCAGATGATGCAGTTGCACAGCCATGTTAGAGGGCAAACACTGTTATGGCACAGTTACAGAGCTTTATTACTAGTAATTTAACTGTCAGAAAGGAAACAATATACTGCATAAATGCCTGGTAGGTGGTTAGAAAAGATTATGTTTTTAACCTTATCCACAGTGTATTTAATCTCAAATTACAGACGCAGATATAGAACACACTGGTGTTACTTTTAAACATGCAGACCTGCCTCTCTGTAGGAGAGTGGGGTTTTTTCCTTACTTTTATTTTTCATTTTGAGGGATTTCTTGAATAGACATTTTAACAATCCCAGTGCACAGTTGTCTGCAAAAAATACTATTATGCTTTTCAGCAATTTCCTCTCTTTCTGAAAGCATAGACTAATGAAGGATAATCATAGCTTACTCATAAAAACAATCTGTCAATATTTACATGGTGCTCTTGCATTTCTTGGTCTTTCTTTGCTGGTTTGATAGTTCAGCTAAGCCCAGTACACATCACCAAGGTCTGGATCTAATAACTTTGGAAGATGGTATTTTGAGATGCATTTGCATCAGCAGGAGGAAATCCAAAGGGAGAGAGGAGAAGTGTCCTCAGCATGATTCAAAATAATTGCTGAATCAGAGGTTAGGATATTAAAAAAACCACAAAGGAACATAAAGCAGGTGGCCAGAATCCAACTGGTGAGTCGAGCTGCTATGTGCAGCAATGAGAAGGCCTGTGGGTGCACTGGCAACTTCCTTAGACCCTGACTGTAAAACTTTAAATTGATTTATACTTCTTTTCAAAAAGATGCAGCAAATACATAGTTATGTCAGGACCATTTTAAACTCTTCTGCTCATCTGGGGTTTTGATATCACTCTTTAGGGGCCTAAAGAAATTCTTCTGAGAAAGAAAAGAATTGGGCCTTGAAATGTTCCAGCTCCAACAGCTGGTGCTACAGGCAACGTCTGGAAGAAGAGCAGTTTAAGAGCTATCAGATGGCTTTTCCATCTCACTGGCATTACAGCTTCATAGCTCTGACTTATTAGGGATCAAACACAGATACTGATAGCTATTTGAGCATAAATATGAGTTCTCAGACCAGCTTTTAGTGTGACAGGAGCAGGCCCACTGCTTTAGCAGGGCACTGAAGTGAGGACAGTGAACGCTCAGACTCTTCCGTGGCAAGTACGCGAGTGCTGCTGCTGCTTCCGAAACCCAGCTGCTGTAGTACGGCAAATACTAACTCAGAGCAAGTATGAAACCAAAAGTACTGCCACACAGACACAGCACATTTCTTTCAGAAGGTTTTTTACCCAGAATTATGATTGTTAGGTATAAAAGTCTTTCCCATTCATGCTTTTTGGTTTTGGTTAGTTGTTTCTTTTTTCATCATTCTTGCGGACCTGCTGCTTGGGGACTAAGCAAATAAATTTTATATGTTGAACAGTTTAATCACAACTGATTAAATGAACATCCTCTTTCTTTCTTCACATTGAAGATACCTCTCAAGATTTTTACAGTTACTGGGGCTGGGAGTAATGCACAGTCAGAGAAGGCACCTGGAACACAGCATGATGGGGATGCTCTAAGGGGCAGCATACCTGAACTCACTCACTGAACTGGTGTCTGAAGCCTCCAGTTCAGGGAACAAAAATATTACTCGCAGCTTCCTAAATCCCATAAATGGTTCCAAATAGTTTGTTTTCCAAGTATTTCCAAGTGGTTTGCTTATTTTGAATTTATGAGACACTTATGGATGACACAATCTTAGCATCAAATTATTGCCAAGTGTGCACAAGCCTCTTCCCAGAAGATCTGGCCCCGGGGTGAATAATGTACTTGGTGCATTTGCAACACAATTACAAGGCAGAGCACAGAGCCTGCACTGCCCTGCTCCGCTGTTTGCCTCAATTCAGACACTCTCACTCGAGCTACTCCGGTAGAAGAAGCAGCTTTACAATTTTTCCCACAGTACAGTTCCCTCCGAAAAATCTCCCACACAAGCATTCTTACTTCTGCAGCCCCACCAATGCCAGCACATGTGGGAGGACTGGCATTTTTGGTACAAGAACATTTGAACCCTCTTTACAGTGTCTGCTCTGCTCCCTTGAATACATTTGCACTTAATCAGAGCAACATATGACAAAGGGTGGTCTGCTGTGAAAGGTACCCAGTGTACTTGGGCTTAATATCCCCTCATTTCATGTGGATAATGATGCTCTTTCTTCCCCCCAGATTCCCTCTTTTCCTCAAAACTGCTAAGCAAGAAAGACTAGAAGTTCCATCTGAGGAAACTGAAAACAATAAAAGCTCTGGTCTACTTGGGAAAAGTGCTGTAAGAGAGCCAGGCTCTATATTATTGTACTGTTGAATATATTGTAATAAAACATTATTGAAATTGAAACAGTTGAGTTAATTTTCAAAGAGATGATGTGTGGAGATAAACATTCTTCAGATAATTCTCATTAGTATTTTCACATATGTTTTCCTGGTTTTCATATAAACATTTTATGATCTTATGTGGTATGTAGTCAAATAGCTGGAATCCATTAAAAGCATGCTCCAGCTGTGCAATCACTGTCCTCACAAAGATACATTTTTACGTGTGGTTAATGCCAGAAAGAATCTACAGCTTCAATTACGAGAACATCACAATATGTTGTTTATTGCACACAAAAAAAAAAAGCATTTGCAGCAATTTAAAATATCCAGTCAACACCACATTACTAAATCTAGATAATAGAAATCCCAGAGAAATTTGAGCTAAATCTGTCTGGATTATAGCCGTGGGATTATCTGTATGGTAAATTACTGTATATGTTTAACTCACAAACATGAGCACAGACAGTATAGGAATACGGATGACTATGCAGATCGCAATAAAACCCATCCCCAAGGGACTTTTTCATACACGAGGTAAACAACCCCTCTCAATTTATCAAGCATTCTGGATTGAATTGATGCTGTCATTTACTTTGCTGTTGCTGTGTAGGGGAATATGGTTTAACATGAACAGATTTAGCACTAGAAAAATAACAAAGGTTTTCTCTGTGCACCCTTCACAACACAGAGTGTGCAGGAATATTAATTGGCTGCTGTGTTTGTATAACTGAATTAAAGAAAATACAACTGTTGTTTAGTGTATAATCAGAAAACCAAATTACATGCAATATTGAAAGAAAAGATTAACCCTGATTGTCTTATTAAACCTTCCTTTCCCCTCCCCCCTTGTTTACACACCAGTGTTTCTGGCTTTCTAAGGATAAGCAGTGAATGAACCTGGACTGACCTGACACACAGCATCTCTCAAACTTTCCCCTTGGATCATTCACACATATGTGAGCTGGGACCAAACAAAGCAAAGAGGGAAAATGCAGGATACTGTACAGGCTAAGTGAATTTGGAAGAGGTGAGACTGTCCAAGTGTGCCCTGCCCAAGTCCCTCCTCCACTGCAAGTGCACAGCTACTGATTACAAACACACATTCCTTCCCTTGCCAGTTTAGCTCGGTTTGACAACTGCAAGTGAAATTAGCTTCAGTCCTGTTCATGTAGGAATTATTGTCAGTCTTATTAATCTACCCCCCAAACTAGTTTTTATTGCTCTCTGGTGCTTTATTTGGTATTTTGTGTGGCCATGCTGTGTGCCATGCCACGGCGCAGCTCCCTGGTACGGGAAGCAGTCGGGAGGGCTTTCCCGGGGAACAAGGCTAGACAGTAATTGCTGCTTCCTGTGAACAGCTACCAGCTGATGCAGATATGAACTTTCATTTCCCTCTCTCTCATTCAAATAATATATGTAGCTCTGTAAACTTTGGATCCTGGGAAACTATCAGTGTAATCCTTTGGTCAAAGTACAAACAGACAGATCGGTCTTAGCCAGGAGTTCAGCTGAATCCAGATTTTAAGATACACAGTTTTCAGCAGAAAACAAATTCTGAAAAGTCACCAAAGTCTCACTTTTTTACTGAGAACGAGGGATTATTATGAATAAATGCCATGGAAATTTGGGCATGATAGCTATTATAGTCAGACTGTGTGCATGTGCCAACACACCGCAATGCCAGCACTCTCTGGTGTTTGAGATAATGAAATGCCTCTTCCATTCTTCAGTTTTTCTCCCTCTACCAAAGGAGCAATTTCTCAGTATTTCTGCCACTATTCTGCCCGCTTTAGTGATGAATGTCTGAACACCGGGTGACCTACAACACGAAAGTTTGGTTGTTACATGAACTGTCTGTGGACTAAAGCTCTCATGAAGCTGAACCAACGGTGGCAACAATGAGATATTTTAAGAGTAAAAGCTTTAAGTCACCTAGACACAAAGATCACAGCATGAGTGCAAAACTGAGTTAATGAGTTCAGGTCTACCCTGTGTCAATGCAATAAGCATTCCAAAGACTCCAGATCACACAACACCAGTCCCAAAGTGGGTCTCTACAGAACAGAAAAACTTGAGAAATAGATAAGGCAACTGAAGGAGTGCAGGTAGAAAACAGCTAATATGAACACTTTTAAAAATGGAGCTACACTCTTGTAAAAAAGTAAATTCTAAAAGAACTTGGAAAGAGACAGTACTGTTTCATACCACGTTACTAACTCAAAGCATAAATAATTTGACAAACTGAAACATTAGGAACAGACTTAAAGCAAAAGAAGAAATATTTTTGAATTTCAAACAGTACAGCATAGCCATAGTTAAAACAATAAAACAGGGTGCCTCATATTACTTGCAGGAACTAGATATGCTTCTCACATCTCTTACATATTCATTACAAAATTTGTTCTACTGCAGCCCAGACATAATTTAAATATTCCCTCTGCCAGGAGAAACTAAACTTTAAAGGCAAATACTAACTCAACTAGCATGGCTTTATGGAAAAAGAAATATATTTTGATTAGCATTAGCAGTATTTCAGAAGATGGATCAATTTCCAGTCAAAAAGAGATGAAACAAATCTGATCAGCAACGTCGTTAGGTAACAGCTCACATGCTTATTACTATATATGAGCTTAACCACTTTTCTGAAACAGAGTTCCAGCATTAGAATGCATTTCCAACACAACTCAAATCTTTGTTAGATGAGATCTACAAAAATGTTAATCAAGTTGGGAAAAATATGTTTTCAAATTTACACAAGTATTGCTTTCCTCAGCACAGCCCCTTCAGGTGGACAACTGTCCTTGTCTCTCAAGCAGCTTTGTAAAACTCTGCTGACACAAACCTGGGCACTGCTCTGTGAAACACTGAATGCCCAGAAACACAAGTGCCTGGCACTTATCAAAAAGCTGTTCAACACAGCCCAGAAAAGAGAAAGTTAATTTTCATATCCTGTTGGACAGCTGACCACATAAGGAAAAACACAATTATACATAGCATGGAATGACATTACGAGCAGCTTCGTGGTTAATGTCAACACAGTAGGAAAGGCTGGAAAATAAACCAAAGCCTTAGTGGAGGCGGTTTCTCTGCCACAGGCCAGCAGTTGGTCGTGGTGCCAGAGGAGCACAGGGAAAGGATGCATGATTGCTGTTCATGCTGTACTGACTTCAAAAATAAAAAGGAAAAATTAACTTATTTTTCACTGCCATTACCTGTTTTTTTCCTCTTTCACAAGCAATACATTATAAAGACTAAGTCCTTAATTTTCCACTGTGTACTGGTGAAGTGATTTCTTCTCTTCATGTGCTTGATTTGAAAGAGTCATCAGGCAAACCTCCACTAACTCTGCTCATTGCAACTCACAAGTCTTAACAGCTCTCTTTGCTGTCCCAGCCTGGCTTTGGAGACCCTTTCTTTAGATCATTCACCAAGGCTAAATGAGCTCCGACAACCCTTTCTGGGGATCTGTCTTCCTTTTGCTCAATTCTTGTGATCTCTAGCATCATCTCCCAAATCAGCCAGAGAAAGTTCCTTCTCTGATTTCCTCTGCACATGGGACAGACAGTATTGTATACTGTGCCCAGGACAGTGAATGGAGCACAACACAGGAGTTACTCAGGCCTACTGCAGAGTTGTTAGCAAGAGACCAGAAACCAGGGATGCTGTGAGCAAACCTGAGAGTCTGATACTGTCTCAGAAACACCTCTGCTAAGTTGGGTTGTTACAAAATATTAAGATGATTTATTGTATTCAGTATCTCCTTAACCTGATTTTAAACTACTCCACTTCTACTTGAACTAATCTTCTAGTATTCAAAAAGAGGAGAAAGATTTGTGAATAACTTCAACAACTTTCCACAACCAGCATCACATATTACTTTTAACTAGCTAGTTCCTAGGAAAAGTCTCAATGTTTGTTGTCACTGAATGCATTAAAATTCAGGTCAGAGATAATGTCTTCCTCTACAAACAGTGCCTTTACAGTGAGTACAGTAGCTTTTCATGCTTCACAATATCAGCTGTGTGAGGTTTTAGTGCACTTTTGGACTAATTTTGCATTAAGGCTATCTTCTGCAATACAGCTGTTAGTTCAGCCTGGTTAAGAATTGATAGGCAGGTGATCTTCACAGAAGTGAAGTCACTGTTCTGGAGGTATCAGTTTATGACAATCTCAGTCCAGAATTTATTAAGTTTTAATTCTATTTAAGTATCTTTTAAGACTCGATTTACAATGAAAAGAAGTACTACAGAATTATGCTTATAACCAGAGCTGTTTAAGGTGCATTAAAAAAAATTCTTAAATGCAACTTAACACTTAATGTTAAGGGTCAATTTTTCAATTTATTGATACAAGCAATAATTTTACAATTAATATTTTCACTCTTCAAGTTATCTCTTTACAGTAAGAATTCAACTTTTCTTTGATAGCAAACAGTTGCTTTTATCTCTACCTTCCACTTGCTGCTTCTTATGCAGTGGCATGATCTTGCAAAATCTGAGCTGCCAACACTGAAGAAGAATGTCCAAATCTAAGTAAACAAAAGAGCTGTTCCAATGGATTTTATCTTTTGATCAGGTTTTACAGAAAAGAACCCACAACCTAGTCTCTGGATTTCAACACCTTTGGAGTGCTCTTTTTACTCAGGACAGCAAAAGGTGTAAGAGCTGAATTCATTCAAAATTAACTTCAGCCAGTTTTTGATTCCCTCCTACCTTCTTAACTGAAGGTTCAGAACATTTGAACACAGACATTCACTTAATAATGCTAATAAACCAGTTGACAATAAATTTTAAAGGATTGAAGAGTTGTTTATCTGTCACTATATTGCTTGTACACCTGTCCTAAAACACTCGATGAATATACAACACCTAAGTTAAGTAGGGATTAATCTTTGTTCGAGAAAGAAAACAGTAAGGTGTGATGGGATGGAAGTAAGGTAATTTTCCCATTTTATTTGCAAATGCAACTTATACATTTTGTATTATGTACTTGTTTTTGTTAGGGATTTGAAATCTTAAGTTCTTTGGTTTTTGTTGGTTTTTTTTACAGAAGACTTTCTCCATTAACTGTTACCTCATGAGGCACAAATCCTGGGAAAACCTTAGTTGCAATAGGGGAAAAAACCCATTTTGACCACACAACAGAAATCTTCAAAGGCAGATGAACCTAGCCTGAGAATTGAGCTCAGTGTTCAGTCTGGGGTTATTTTTGCCATAGATGGTTTCTTCACAGGACAGATGTTTCCCTGTGCCTGAATGTCCCACTGTGGTTATGCTGCAATCTTACCTCTGCATTCCATCTCACAAAGCAATTCCCATTAGAGAAATCCTTTAGTGTAAGCTAACTTGCACCTTACTACTAAGTCTGACTGCTGAGATGGTAACTTGGCAAGTTCATGAACACATTCAATACATTTTCCTTCCAAAAGACTCAGTCCAGTTTGGGTTCATGTATAGAAAACAAAGCCTCTGTGCTTCTCCTGGTGACTGTGCTCACATCAGAGATGTTCCCTAAAGCTCTACTTGGATCTGGAATCTGAGGGACTCCTTAGAGTGCTCTGGGGCATCTGCAGCAAGAGCTGACTTCAATAGAAATTATGGGGCTCAGCATGCCTAAAAACTAGGCCTTTTATTTTTAAAAGCTATCAAACATTCTGTTGTTAAAATAACATCTCTTTTTAGTGTGGCAGTACAACAAAAAGAAACCCCCTGTGAATTTCTGCTGGCTCTGCAAAAACAACAATTGCTGTCGACATTTGTTTATGAAAACAGGCAAAAGATAACAAACCAGCTTTCTCCCCCAGCTGACAAGGAGCTACACATCTTTTCCTCCAGCTAGTGAAAAAGCTCCTACCTCCCCTAAGCCAAAATAGCTTTTCAGTGCAGTTTCATACACAAACAAGTCATGTGTGCTCATATTGGGGGTCTACACAGGGGCACAGAGCTTGACTTTTAATTCCTTTTCTTACACTGGCACAAGTTTCTCACAGAGAGCAGGCATTATCAGGGAAGCCAAGGGCTGAACTGGCACTACAGACTCAATGAGCATTTCTTTTATCAAGCAACACAGTGTACATAAAAATATGTGTTATTCTAGTTTAAGGCTAACATTGAATGCTAACATTAGCACACTGAAAATGTTAGAACTTGCTTATACTTGATATGTAATATTAATTTGCTTGGCCATAGCCCACTATAGTCACTGAATATTTCAGAATATTTCACTGAAAGAAAAATTAATAAAAATACACAATTTGATAGTAAAGGCCAGATCTGTTGTGGTGTTGTCAACACAGCAAAGTAACTTTGAAAGCCCTCACCTGCAAACACCCTTGATATACACACTCCAATATACAGAGTGGCAAATCCCATGAAAGCAACAGTATAAAATGTTTTTTCCAAATGGATTTTAAGCTGTGTAGCATAACATAATCTTCCAAGTAAAGAGGAACTGGATGCAAGTGATGACACACCTATGCAGATAAAATATTCACAGTGAGCACAAGAGTGTTTGGCTCTTTCAGGTTCTGGGGTTTTGGTTCTAAATACCCGGCTGGATTTCTTACAGAAAATGGCAGGGACAAGAACAATAAACACAGCCCAGCAATGAAGACTGTAATGAACAGGAATAGCATGGAAAGATTTGCACTTGCTCCTGTTATAACTGCAGGGCCCTGCATCTAGGTGACAAGATAGTTTCTTTTTCCAAATCTGCCCTGTTAATTGAAAGCCTCTCTGTTGGAATGAGTGATTTCTCAAAAGCACCTTGGTAGCTCTCTTTAAATCAGCTGGGGTTGTCTTCCTTAGACAGAGATCTAATACATAAAGTAACATTCTTTTGGAATCCCAGTGATCAAATATAGTGGGAAATATTCAGTTTCATTTAATTGCTAGCATGCAATAAGTAAAATGAAATTTGTGGAGGAGGAGCAACTGATTTGTTTCAACTTATGTAGCCTTTGTTTAAAACAGGACAAGGAAATTATTTCCTTTAGAAAAACTACTTCCAGAGCAGACCAATGAACATCTAACAAAACTATCTGGTAGGAGGGTCTAAGAAGTAGACTTTTGTTGATGAGTGACATGCAAAATTCTTTCCTTTTTTCTATGTAACTTCACACATGACAGTATTTCAGGCAGGAAAGGGCATAAGATTTCCATTTGCAGTGAAATGAAAGGTCACTGCAGCTTTGGGAACAAGCTCCGAAAAGCCTTTGTGTATGTAGCAGCAGCCCTCTGAGGGTACCCTCCATTAGAAAGGTTGCCTCTTACACACTAGGAGGAATTTTTATCACTATCAGTGAAAGATATTTCTCCTTTAGTTCAACATTGCCATGTTCTCAAATCCTCTGAACCTCTATACTGGAGGACCACATGCTTTTTTAAAATTTTCAGTGTGGCAGACCATTGCATTGATAAACTAACTTCTCTGTTTTTTCCAAAAATACCAGCTACCACTACAACAAAAAAATCATACAATTGTCATAACAACCTGGTAATATTACAGTGGCCACTTTGAAGAGTGGTCTAAAGAGTATTTGCCAAACCTTTTGATCCCTAGTAATCAGAACAGAAGTGCCCAAAATCCAGAGATTAAAGGATTAGGCCTCAAGAAAGACTTGTGGTATTTCAAGAAAATGTGACTGATGCTCACCACTTATTTTTTACAGTGCTGATGAGATTTAGTGTTTAAGGTCCTTTCTTGTTCAGACATAAAAGCTGCTGTAATCAGAGTATTACTAGGGAAAACTACTCTGGTTGGGGATTCAATATGTTTAAATTGTTGAGCCAAGGTTATTGTTTGGATTAGGTTAGGAAGGATGACACTGAAATAAGTAAGCCCCAATGGTGCAGTGAAGCAGAGAAGAACAATGAAAAATGTTTATATTTGTAAACAGGAATCTGGATAGCACAAGTATGCTGGTTACAGCCATATGGAAAAATAACTTAGACCAGCCTAGAAACTAGGTATTGAATATGTCTACACAACTACTAGAAACAGGAAAAAATATTTCCATGGCACTGAAATCTGTATGAAAGCAAAACTGGAGACACTGGAGAGGGAAGAGACTTAATAGGTCAGTCTGCCCATCCCCCAGCTCAAAATCTGTGTACCTGGTTCTCACACACCTCCCTGACTTCTGCCACACAAAACTTGGCACACACCACTGACATCCATCAGGGTTATCCTGCCAGGAAACAAAAGATACCAGGGTACAGTGGTGCTAAACCAGCTTAGGATGTCTGTCAGAAAGGGCTAAAGAATTTGCACAGACTTCATATATTCAAACAGCAGCTTTTTCACAGGAGATCCATGGTTATGAATAATACTTGGTCCTCTCCATATTTTAGGGAGCCATTAGAGATGCATGAGAAAATATCAGCACAAAAATACGTTCCAATATACAATCATGCCATTTCAAACACCACTGGATTATTATTACTGATTAGGGAGAAATATCCAACAGCTGTCTGGGGAATTCCCTCAATGTCTGGATTATTGATTTAATAGCTACATATTGTCTGGATCCTACCATTCCACTAATGTCTGAAAATGCTGTACACAAGTTTGGTTTTGTTTCTTTTTCCTATGATTGCACAACAATAATGTATTTTAGTCTGATTTTTAGGTGAATTTAAGATTAGCTATTATACACTCCACACAACTACCACTACCATGGAAATATGGAAATAGCAATTTTATCTTTTAAAGTAAAAAACAAGATGAGTATTTAAAGCTAACAAACAAACAAACAAACAAACAAACAACCCCCCCAAAAAACCCAACCAAAACAAAACCAAAAATACCAACCCATCCAGGTTTCCAGAAATCTGCTAAGTATTATATTCCACTTAAAATTCATTCCAAAATTCTGGTCTTCCCTCTCTGCCCTCCAGGAAATTGGAACTAGAAAAATGAAGGAGAAATTTAAGGTAGGGGAACTATTCAAGTGTGAAGTGGCTGTAATAGTTACAGTTGCTTAGGTTACAGTGATATGCCTTGGATTTAGAGTTTGACATCCTCTCTGGCACATTCAGAATAAATAAGTAAACAAACAACTGCCTGCTAGCTTGACATTATTTGCCTTTGTGTGTGAGTGCTGCAGTCAGCCCGTCTCTGGCTCCCTTCCCTGTGGCTGGGCTGAGCCTGCACAGGGTTTGTGCAGCGTGAGGCTCCCCGGGCATGCCCTGCTCCGAGGAGGATGCTGTGAGGAGCAGCTCGCGTCACGCCGACCACAGACGTGGCAGCGAAGCAGTGGAGCAGCCCCGTGGCAACACACACCCTGCGAGACGGGGCACAGAGCGCTCTGCTCGGGAGCCCCGCGCCGGCCAACAGGGCCGCTCTCCGAGGGAAGCACCGCTGCCCGGGCCTGAGAGAGGAAATGTGCTGCGGGAAACAGTCCCTCTGCGGCTGCCTGACCCAGAGCAGGGCAGTCGAAGCACAAAAAATGGTCCTGGGCAAACAAACTTGCTGACAAGGAAGCATGAACATTTTGAGTCATACTGCCTTGGTGAAGCATCTCTCTTTCCCAGGATGGAGGTACAGCAAACAGCTGCAAGTCCTATGAAAGACTTTTTCTTCTAGAGGTGGAATCAACAGATGTATAAATGAGAGAGGCCTGTATAACAGCATGTTAATCAAATTTAGCTCTACCACATACCAAAGACAATATATAGGCCTTAACATGATTCTTGGTCTAAAAATAGTAAGCATTGGTGGCATCTACATGTGCTATTTATTTGTTTACAATAGGCCTTACAATAAAAAAACCCACAAAACCAAAAAGCTTGAGCCAGCGTATCAGCTGTTATCTCTTTGGCCTGATACATTTGCAATGATTTTTATGGAAGAAAACACTGGGCCAAACCACTACTGTTCCTGTTTCTGACAAGTAATGTGATATACAGTGAAATCCTGTCCCTTCCCACTGATAGTTTTCTAGGTCTCTACTAAATGTCACAACTTTCATGAAAAGAGAGGAAAATTCTGTATAACGAATCTTTAAGCAAATAAGGAGATATTATGAACAAAAATTGTGTCTAAAAGCATGAAGATAGTAGGCTTATATAAAAATCCCATGCTTTTATATTTTTATTGCAGGAGGAAAGAGAGATCACAAAATTTGTGCCTGTAAAAGGAAGAGGGCCATGGGTAACAACTAAATAATGCATGTGCTTTGGTTTAATCAAAAGTAAACACTGTATATTGATCCTCAGCAGTCTTCTGCTGTAAACTATTCTAACAGCCCAGCAGCTACACACACCCTTCTGTCCCAAACCACTCCTAACAGCTGTACTGACAGAGCTCTTTCTTCTGTTCTCTGACCTATCTCCTCCTTTGCTGGAAGAAAACCAAGGGCAACACAGTGAACAACTTCATTTTGAATTTAACATTTCTGTTGGAGTAATTTAATTCTGCGATCTTAAAATCCTCAGAAAACAAAAACTGAAACACTTGAAAAATACAGAATGATGATGTACTACTCTAATCACAGAGGTGCCTAGAAAGAGGTCCCAAGTACAGATCGCTGTGATCACAAATACCACTCTGGTTAAAACCTGTCTCTAATCTGCTGTACACTTCACTTCAAAACATTTTCATTTTACAGTCACCATGTTTGAGTCAACCCTTAAAAAATGATAAAATGGAAAATGGGAATTTGCTAACAAATATTGTTGGCTAAATCTTATACCATATACCAATGTTATGCTTTCAAATGCCTTTTTTTCCCCCAGATAAATACTGAGATAAATTTTCCTATCTCCTTATGTTTCTCGCTATTGGTTGGGGTCTCTAATATAAGCCTATTCTCTACCCAGTTACCAACTATGTATTAGAGAATTAACCACAACTGTTAAGGTCACATCAGGTCAACTTTAAAGTGATAAAACCTTAATGGAGTAAGGGATCAAGAACGTAAGAAAATCTCTTATTTTTTCTAATTTTGTTTTTGACATCTCTGGAGAAACACATTCAAATTCACTAAGAAATACTTTTCCAAATATACTGATCTTTTCATATTACTTTAAATATAGGTAGTTGAAGTCTAAATCCAATTGATATAATATTTCAAAAAATAAATAATATTAAATAAATCATGCTGTGTATCTTAGAAATATTGTGCAAATTTGCAATCCTAGTATGTACGTATGTTATTAATCCCAGGGGGTTTTAAACAAAAATAACCTTGTGTTGCTGTGTTTGTTAACATATTTAATAATTTATGATATTATAAATTACCCCTCTTTTGTTTATTAAATCTTAGCTAAAAGCTGGCTAGAAAACCAGTTGCTCTAATCTCTCTAATCTCAACCAGTGAGTTTGTTGCCTCAGTATCTAACTAGCAGACATCTTCTAGCTAATACTTCTGGCATTTTAAGGTGTTATGCTCTTATAGCTATTTTGTACAAGAACTTTAAAACCAGTAAAACTATTAATAAGATGATATTTTAGTTCTGCAAAAAGAAACAGTACTTTTGGGGGAAAAACGTTCCTTTTTGGAAAGAGCATATTTCTCCTCTTAGCTTTCACCCTGCCAACCTTTGTTTCCTTCTCTAGTTCCCCTGTTTCTTTTAAAATCCCCCAGGATGTCACTAGAGATATTTCTAAAACTTGACTTCGGTTATGATGTGTTCATGTCTCAGAATCTACAATTTATTTCTTAACAAAATCTGTCTTTTCCCCATGGAGGTTAGATCTCTACTATCGACCTCACCCTTTTAGTTTTTCCAAACCAAAAGCACAAATTATGGAGTTAAATTCCTTTTTTTTTTGTT
>VZSE01008037.1:2480374-2584984 GCA_013398275.1 Promerops cafer
TTTTTTTTTTTTTTTTGTTGTAGTTTTTTTTTTTTTTTTTTTTTTTTTTTTTTTTTTTTTTTTTAATGCCACCATTAACCCCTTGCTATTCTTATTAGCAAAAACATAAAAATTATGAAAATAGACTGACTTCTTGAAGGATTTTTTTTTAAAGTCCCCATAACATTTTTCATAGGATCACTCTTTTCCCTCTGCATGTCAATACTTTTGAATCAACATCAGTGCTAAACACTTTCATTTTCTATATTGATTTTTCTAGTTTTTGCCTTCCACTAATCATATTTGTCCTATCTTTCATTTCACCTTATTTATCCCATTACATTGCCTGTCTAAATGCTCAAAATCTTCAAGTGTTTCTTCTCTCTTGCAAGTAATACTTCTGCAGAAATCCTTCAGCACAGACCTTCTACTTCCAGCTAGCTAAGCCCTTCTGATTTCCCTTGTGCAAATCTCTTAATTAAAAGCATATACAGCCCATGAAACTCAGTATAGAACCACGTTATTCTTGCAGGAATCACCTGGTGCAGGACAGTTGGGCTGTTGTCACATGCAGGAGCACAATCCGCTAGGAAGTTGGGAAAGGAGATGGGAGTGAATGAGCAGGTGAGTGGGCAAGTAATCTGCAATCTACCTGGTGGTGCTGAGCAATGAGACACGAGGCAATGGGCAGAAACTGAGGCACAGAAAGTTCCAGCGGAACTGAGGAAGGACTTCTTTACTGAGCAGTGAGCGAGCACCGGAACAGGCTGCCCAGAGAGGGCGTGGAGTCTCCCTCCCTGGAGATATTCCAGAACCTCTGGACGCAATCCTGTGCCATGTGCTCAGGGATGACCCTGACTGAGCTGGGAGGGTGGACCAGGTGACCCTACTGTGGTTCCTTCCAACCTGACCTGTTCTGTATCGCTCAGACTTTGTCACAGTCAAGAGTGGCAACACGCTCATGCGTGACGGGGAGGAGAAATGCAGCAAAATCAAACCGTGTGTGGGTGAGGGACAAAAATAATGGAGGGATTCAAACACGTGGTGGAGGACAAGGCTAAAACCAGGCGACAATCACAGAAATGTGTGTATAGGAAATGCAGAGGGACGACAGCACCAAAGAGCTCTACAAAGGGAGTGGCACAGTTGCCGTCATGCTGCAAACAGGAGTTTAATGCACCGAAATGAGGGGACGCTGGCAGGACAACGTGTAGCAAGGCCAGAAGGGCTGTAATAAATATTTATTACACTAACAACAGTAATGGCCCCTCAGCCCTTTCCACCTGTCCCTCACCTGAAGCCGTGGCAGCCCAGCACCATGCCAGGTGCCAGCTGATCCGTGCGCACTGGCCTGTCCCCGCGGCTGTCGCTGGGGCCCCGACACGGATGGGGGGGAGGAGAGAAGCAAGGAGGGAGGGAAGGAGGGAGGGAAGGAAGGAGAGAGGGCGGGAGGCCGCCGGTTGCCCGGGCGAAGGCGACGCCACAGCGGCCTCGGCGCGGACAAAATGTCGGCGATCGGCGCGGCCCGGCGGGGCGGGGAGCTGCCCGGGGTAAGGCGGCGGCTCGGGCTGGGCTCGGGACAGCGGGGCCGTGCCGAGCCCGCCCCGCTCGCTATGGCGATCTCTCCGCAGGTGCAGAGAGCGGCCGGCAGCCCCCAGGCGCTCGCGGGGCCCGGCGCACTTAGCGGAGCATGGCTGGCCAAGGAAGAGCAGTACAAGTAAGGAGGCTCTGCCCCGCTGGGACCAGCGCACAGCCGGTCCCCTGTGCCCGGGTGCCGCGGCTCCGTCCCCGCAGAGGGCGGATGGCACTGCCCGGGGCCGCGGGACAGCGCCCAGCGCCCCTGGACACCGCCGCCTCAGGCAGGCTCTAGGCCCGGACATGAGGTTGTTCTGCACTTGGAACATTGACTTTAGTTCTAAATGACGACTATATAAAAGCTTAAGCCTGCTAAAAACAGCTTAAAAGCTGTAAAGGTTTTAAATGGACGCCCTGTCCCTGTTACCTGTTCGTGCCCAGCCCCTGTGGATGGTGAGGGCACACAGAGAGCCACGTCTCAAACTCTGGCACTCATAGCACCAGGGGCTGTATGAGAACATGCAGGAACACCTCAGTACCCTAACCTGTCCATCCATATAGCAACACATCTTTAAATACCTGATAAGCAATACAGTCGTACATGAGTCCTTCCCCAATCCCTGCTGCTACTGAAAGGAAGGACTGTGTTAAACATGGAAAACCTTTAGCAAATAAAGACATACAATGTGTATTAAGAAACAGCATGTCCAAAAGCAAAGACATCCTCCATCTCTCACAGTTACACTCTAAACCGTGCTGTTTAATGGGCATACGTGTTTTATTACTATTCATTTGGCTGAAACACAGGAAATTGTTGAAACATAACTTTTTTAATACCTTGAAGTGTATTTCAGCATTCCTTTGTTGGAATCATTAAAATTCCACTTAGTTCAGACAAAAATACTGTCACGCTCACATTTATTCCTTTAAAATCTTTCAAAAACTCAGTGACAAAAAATTCTTAATCTTTTAGGCGACTGAATGCAGAATTAGAAGCCAAAACAGAAAAACTGGTGCGCCAGGCTGAAGAACTAATGGTGAGTAGGTTATGCAGACTGTTATGTAATTTAGTCTGTATTCACATGCATACAGGTTTGAGCTTCAAAAGAAATTCAGACCCTGACTACTAAAAGCATGTTGCTTTCAAATGCAAGGTAAGCTTTAATTTATTTCTTTTCAAAGTTGTAAACTTGTATTAAAAATACATTAAAAATATTTTCTATGTAATTTCATCAGGTAGGTATTCAAACACCTGCCTACAGCATTTGTGCAGATACATACATAAAACCACATTAAAAACTTGTTTAGTTGTTTAAGAGAAGTATCTGTAGGTGGTTTTATGTCTTAAATACTAAAAATTAGTATTTGAAAACCAGATACTGTTACAGTAACCTCCTAGTAAAATAGGATCTACATTGTTCAAGCTGAAAGTGATACAAAGAATAAGCAACATAAATAGAAAACATGAACTTAGTAAGAAGGAAACTTTCTCAAAGCAGAAAAAGTTGCTGTTTATTATCAGTATTATTGTTTAACATTGGTGTGGCTCTGTACCAGATAGAGTCAAGACTTTACATGAAAGTTGGACAAATGAATAAAAAGAGAATGGGGCAGGTATGGTTTATACCTAAAAGAGTTTGGAGAAGGTGTTCTGCATATTAGAAATATTCATTATAAGTACACTCATTCAAATAAACAAGGCTTTAAAAGCAAATTACTAAGTATTCCGGAAAGCTGTACTTGTATGCACTTTTCCTACTGTTGAAACTTCAATTTTATGGGCTGTGACAACATATTCTTCTCTTGAGCAGTGACAAGCTGAGGCTAAATGCTTGGCATTTGAACAGAAGCAGATGAAATGGCCAAAATAGCATCTAGTCTCTTCCCTTTAGAAAACAGCAACAACAAAACCACTGTTTTTTCTTCTCCAAATATAGCAGAAGATGAAATATTCTTAGGGTACTTAATATACCACATGGCACTGCCAGATTGCACAGATATACATTTATCAACAAAACAGCAATGGCATTTTCATAGTTAGACATCTTTTCCTGTGTTTCAAAAGTTACTTTCCACAGCAGACTGTAGTTTCCATTCTTTTCCATAGTAGACTGTTGTTACTGTGATTTACAAATAAGTAATTAATCTTTAATGGATTATAGTCTCCCAAAATCAACTACTTTTTTTTCTTTTTTTTAATGAAGAAAGGCCAACAGAAGATACTATCTCAGCCAGTTTCAGTACAGAGTAAGTCACCTGAAGATGACAGACACAGGTATGTGCTTTACAACTGCTGTGTATTATTGGTGGGAAACCTCACACTGATCTTGCATGCCTTGTGCCTTAATCATACTTCTGTTTTATCTATCTTTGCTGCATACTGCATTGGTGGAGTCTTAATTTTTTCCTATTATAAAAAAAAAGAGAAGATCCTAAGCAAGTGTTGTTCCTTGTTATTTCAAGGAAGGCTTAATTTTGCTGGAATGTTCTATGTAAGATATTAAGAAGTGCTGACCTTTGTAAAAGAGCAAGGTAAGGTCATAGGTTTCTTTGCAGTACCAAACAGTATGCACTTAGCAGTGGATGGTTTTTAACAGTTGAGCTGACAAAGTGAAGGAAGAGATTCTGGTTCACATTTAACTTGGCCTAAATGTTCCTGGGACAGGAAATGCCTGATGAAAACTAACACAAAACCCTAAGACAAGCAAACATTGAGCTGCCACCCTCTGGAATGTGGATACCATTACAGTGCTGGGGCCTGCATGCCTTTGGCCTGGATGATCACAGCCTGAGCGTCCAAACCCCTCAGCCCACGAGTGGGGACGTGGCTGTATTCCCTTAGTCATTCAGGGGCATTATTATTTCCTTAGTTGTTCAAGGGTTTGTATATTGGTAGTGTGGGAAGTGAGTGAATTTAAGATAGACTAATACACAGTTTATCAAGGATCTGATCTGTGGGTTCTTAAATTTATGATGCCACTAATCTGGATAAGAAAGATACAGAACAGACAACAAAATGCTTCAAATGTTAAGCTGCAGTTGGGAAACTTTTCAAATAGTGTGTATGAAAGTCTGATAAAGATGATCAAATAGTTACTTTTGTGTAGAATAGAAGCAAAGACATGGAGTTTTTCTGAAAGTAAAAGGGGTTTTCAATACACAAAAAGGTGTGACAGCATCTATGATAGAAGCCTGACTACAAGCAAAAGTTTGCTACTACAATTAAATTATTCCTGACCGATTATAAAGCCATAGCTGAGGGAGTGAGGGGCAAGAAACTTAATGTGTTATCAGTCAGTAGAATCATGCTTTTTAAACAAATTCTGGATCTCACTTTAATGTTCTGTTAGGTGGATTTTGAACATTAGGCAGAGAATTTTTAAGAACTTCACACTGGATTTGAGTTTTAAGGCTGCTTTATTAAGTTATGTGATTGGAAGATTCAGCCCCACAAAGGGAATTACTAGCTTTGATGGTACACATTAGAAATACATTGAAGTGTTGGAAGAATTAAAAAAAAAGAAACAAAAAGGGCAATTGGCATGTCAGAGTACCAGCTGACCTACCAATTACCAACATAAATTAAAAAACCTTAAAACAACCACAGTCTGGCAAACATAGTGTTCTGGTAAACATTTACATGAGAGAAGATTTGAAATCCCATGATGTAGTGAAAAAAATTAGAAATGTGTGCTAGGAATTAGGCACACTGATTATCCATGAGTGAACACTGAGGCCATTCAATTAGACTAGTTCCAAGTATTTAATATTTAATTAAAAATTCTTTTCTTTCTAAATTGTGCAAGCAGATTGGCCTTAAATCTAAAGGAAACACTTGAGATATTTTTGAAATACCTCGTTGAAATTTCTGTTGATTCCTTTAAGAATGAACACTAAAGCAACTGGAAGGAAGGGAGGAACTGAAGCAAATAGAGAGGTGGTATTGAGGGGAAAAAATGAGGAAAAGGTTGACAGGAAAAAAACAAATGAGTAAGCAAAGTAGAAAAAAGACAACAAATATTTAAGTCACTCCCCAAGTCAGCTTGTATTTTAAATGAAGTTCTGGAGTTCTTGCAGCACACTGTCTGCAAGGAAATTTGGATTACTTAGCAACAAAGCAGCTCCGGTGAGAGCGCACTGCAATGAGCTGTTGTTTACACGTTCCCTCTCCAGCCGCGGCCCGGCTGGCGGCGCTGGGCAGGGCCGCGCATGGGCAGCCGCGGGACGGAGCGGGAGCGGCCGCGCCCGGCCCCGTGTGCGCCTCCGCGGGCTTTGCGCCGTCCTTTCACCCGCCGTGCCGCCGCACAGCTGGAGGGGGGCTGTCAAAACGGGCTGCCATGGATGGGCAGCAGGAGGGAACCGCTAGGGTTAAACAAGTTGGAGAATTTGAGAGATAGAATGAGGTTGGGTTTTTTTGGTTTGCTTTGTTCGTGTTTTTTCTGTTTTGTTTTGGTTTTTTTTTAAGGCGACCCTAAGACAACAGCTACAGTAGGAACAAATTACTCTATTGCGGGAAAGAACATAATTGTTTTCTTGAGTGCAGAGCGTATTGCATTTTCATATTTTTCAGAATAACATATAACTGCTATTTCTGTGGCAGCAAATCTTCACCTTCTGCATGCTCCTAGAGCTAGCCAATAGGGAGAAAGCTTGAGAAAAATAGGGTAAATAGACAAAAACTAATCATCCTATTCTTGAAGTCTGTTGCCAGCCACACACAGATGATTTCTCCAGGTTTTTGGTTGTTGTTTTGTTTTTTTTTTTTCTTTTTTTTATTAATAAAATACGGAGCTTTGTGCAGATAATTCTTGTTGATGAATGTCTGTGAAATTTTTAAAGGCAAGATCTAAACATTTGCTCAAATCAGCCTGGCAAAAAAATGAGGTGACTTGATGAGCCAGAAATTTAAATTTTATTCAAAATATTTCATAAGCCAGCATTTTAATGGAAGTAAAAAATTTATGAAGAGTAGTTAAAAAATAGCCTTTCATTGCAATAATATACATTCACATAACTAATTTTGAAAGCAAAATTATATCTACATATCTCTATATCTATCTGACAAGGAATTTGACCTGAATAGTACACAGCATGCTAACACTTTTGCTTAATTTCAATAGACTTGAAAAATAATCATTTAACCTGAAATTCAGTTACTAAGAAGCACAGTTTTCAGTCAAATAAGCAGATAAGAAAGCTGCTTTTTTTTTTATTCTTGGTTTTATTCCCCGTCTGTAAAATGGATATCATATTTGTAATACTTATTTCAAAGAAAATTCTATGAGGCTTAATTTATAAATTGCTCCACCTCATATTCCCCTGACAGTCCCTGTCAATTGACCTGACAACAGTCAGTCTGATCCTGCTAGGAGAGGTGGAGCTACCTCCTCAGAGGATGCAGAGGACACTGGTTGTATCTTCACTTTGAGTGAGTTCAGGGGTTTCATGTCACAGAGGTGTTAGCGAGTGAGCTGCTGGCAGTCTTTTGTTCTGGATTGTCCTGGGGAAGCTGTAACTGTGCTTCCTGGCTGAGTACTCCCTGGTACAGGGAATCATTGAGCTAACAAGCCAGCAGCCTGAATTCCAAGAGACAAGATCAGGATTCTGGTACTTGAGTAGTGTTGTATTAGATACCATAGACTCACGAGGTGATTTGGGTTGCAAATGAGGTAGACTGGACAGACTGGTAATAAGACTGAATTTATGCTTGAACTCAGTATATGTTCCCACCTTAGCTATATTGTTTATTCTAGACATACAAAATGTTATTCTCCTGATTCTGACGGGGGGTTGTATTTTAACTGCAAAGTGTTTACATTATTATAGGTCAGTGAATTTTTACCTTTTTTTTTTTTTTTTTAATGCAGAGATCCGCTCTGTCCTGAAGTTTCATCTCTTACACACTCACTTGCAAAGGTACCAAAACTATCCTGGTTATATTCTTTTCTAGCATAGTTTCAAAAATACAATGACTTGTGCTTTTGAGTCTATACTGGGTACTTATATAGGTGCCAAGCCAAAGAGAAGTGATGGCAATGCTACAGGGACTGTGTTACCAGAGCTCCCCAGTGCCACTGGGTCAAGTGGACTTACATAACGTCTAATTTTTGTATTCTGTTTTCTTTCCAGCATTGAGAGAAATGTTCAGTGTTTTGAACATCAAATTAAGAATTCCAAGTGAAAAATATTACAACATAAATAATTTCTTGCTCTCTTCCCTCCCTCACCTGTATAGTAATAAAGGCAGTACTAGTGTCTTCTAGATAATAAACAGTAACGGAATTTAGAAAATATAATGGAAAAATTAGATTAGGAACAATCTCAATAGTCTCTACAACTATACTGAAGCCTTTATGAGGTGAGCTGAAGCTTCTAAAATACCATCTGCAGTTGTTTATCAGAATACAGTAGAAAACCCTCTAATTTTTAAAGAATATTTGGGTGAAAGTAACAGAAATATTGTTAATTCTTCCTTCAATGGGGACTTTATAAGATTAAAATAATGCATAAAATACCATCTTTTTGAAGGTATGATGACAGTCCAATAATTAATACCTTGATAAAAGCTCAGAGCCTTGCTTGTGCATAGATATGTTATGAAAAACTCCCATAAGCCAGTGACTATTGGGTGTATTACAATTAGGGCATAGAGACATAAAAGTTGCAGGCTAAAGATGAGTGCAAATAAAATTGAGAAGTCATTTTGAAAGTTTGAAAAGCATACTTTGAAAATTATCCTTGAGTATAGATATATGAAGAAGAAAAGAAAACCATGAAAAAACTAGAAAAAAAAATTTCAATAATAATAATAATACCCCACTAATTTTTGAAAAAACTTTTAGGTAGAAAACAAGAAGAAATTTCCTTCTGTGCCCACAGCTCAGAACAGACCATACTCTGCAAGTAAAGGAAAAAGAACAACTTCAAGGTATATCAAACATCTCATTTGGTTTGTCATGAAATATTTTAGTCGCTATTTATATCAAGTTATTTTATAGATGTATGCTTTTATATTTATAGAAATAAAGGTATCAAACTTCTGGTCCTCCTCAATCAGCTCCACCATGTGGCTATCTCTGTTTACTTGCACCAAAATTTATCAGTGAACATGTGTGATTAATATTGCAGGAATGAAACTGTTGCTTTCTGCTCTAGCACTTCTCAAGGCTGACAGCTGAATTCTGTAACTCCTTCAGTGAAAGGAGGCCCAGTGAGCAAAACCAGAGCCCCTCAGGCAACCTGGGCTAGCGCACTTGGGTGCTACAGCCTGATTTGTGATCCCACTGGTGCTGGGAAACATGAGGCCTTGAAGGGCCTCCTCTGCTGTAGTGAATCTTGGGCTCACAGGACAAGAGGCTCGGTAATACAACACAGCTTCCAGGGGCTCTCAGCTGAGAAGCTTCAGCTCTGTAGGTAGCAAATTCAAGGTTGTAAAACCAAGAAAGGGAGATCTGGACAAAGAGAGAAGAGTCGAAAAATCCCTAAGATCCTGGGAGCAAATTAAAACTGCTATGAATTATGGCAGAATACCAAAACAGGATGAAAATTGTCTGCAAGGTGGCAGGACATGGAACTGACAGAGGCCAAGGCTGTCTTACAGCAGTTGGAAATCCTGGGGAGACCCTTCAGACCTCCCTTGGGCAGTTCAGGGGAGGTTGTCATGCTGGCACCTCGTCATGAGGTTTGGGAGTGGAATTGTGCCAGTACAGAGCCTGTGGGGCAGCCCAAAAGTTGTGGAAGAAAGTTAGGAGCTAGGAGGAGTTTGGAGGCTGGAGTGAGGATATGTTGGAATAAGAACTTAGGAGCTTCAGGTCCTGTGAGAACCAAGATCACCTTTCTATAGGAGAAAGCGGAGGAGATAGCCAGTGTAGGTGATGCGTTACCCTGCGTTTTGGTTTTATGAAAATGTTGATATGCAACTTCTAGGATCGGTGAAGTTTCCTAGGCTGGGCATAATGATGCAGAAATTGTTGTAAGGTAGGAGTACAGCCAGGGGCAACAGAGTTCTACAAGATAATGTGGTGGGGAGTGGAAAGAGCAGAAATTACAACAGATGATAGAGGATCACCCCAGGACAGTAGCCAAAGGCAATGGAACACTCCTCTCTTTCTTTGCTTTACTCTGATTTAGTTATGGATTTGTTGGATGAGAAGACCATGCCAGAATCTTCTCAGTTGAAAATGTTAGGGGTTTCTTTGCCTTCTACATTATAGTATGTAAAATCCTGTAATTATTTATGGGGAATATGGTAAAGATATCTTACAGAAAGCAAATGAGAAATTGCCATCAATGCATCTTTCATATGAATGCAGGTAATGAAATTGTGTTAGGTAAATAATTGTACACTCTTAAAATAGCAAGTACAAAAAAATATTTCACAAAAATATTATGTATTGTAAATTTAAAATCTAGGGTTTTCATTTTTTTAGTTCAAAAATAAGAAACATGGAAGTACAAAGTGCTGATGGTGTTGCAGTACTGGAAGATTGCATAGGTTTTTCTTTAACAAAAACAATAAGCAAAGTTGAAGAAAAACTAAAGAAAGGAGTCTTACCAGACTGTCAAGATGATGATATTATTCCAAAGGTTGGAAATGAAATGGGAGCAGGTAAGTTTCCTTCCATGGTTAGTACTTTATTCTTGCTTCATGTCTGTTAGAAATGGGTTTTCCTGGGGAGAGAAAAAAGATGGAGTTTCTGTAGAAATTACAGGGAAAATTCTAAAGCCCTTAACTTAAAGGAAAAGGGAAAGAAGGTTTTTTCCTCTTTACATAGTCCTAGAGGAAGATCAGGTCACATATGAATGATTATGTGGAAAAGTGAATTTTTATCTTCCTTTCCACCTTTGTAGGGAGATATTAGGATAGTTACATATGTTGAGTAAGTGCATAACATTTGATTCATTTCACTGGGGAAACAGAAGTACAGGATGCTAAGCTTGTATTTCCAAAAAGATGAGCTTCAGTCTTTGCACAGACTGTGCCTTTAGAGGCAAAAGCCTTTCCTCAGACCAGTGCTGTGGATCTCAGCAAGTGGCTGTAACGAGGTAATATTTTAGCTGCAGTGCTTGAATTAGAATCCTCCAGCTATTTTCCCACTCCAAATGGTGTGTTTATGTCTGTCCTAGAAACAGAACAGGGAAGGGACTGCAGCATTTGCCAGTGAGGCTAAAGGCATGACACACATCTGTCTTTTTGGCTCTGGTGTGATGAAAGTGAGTTTGTGTAGTTCCTTACAATGCTGAAGTGAGCATGAAGTCAGAGATTCGCCGCAGTAGCTGAAGTTCCTGAGCCCTCTCCTTTTAATCTAACAGCTTGATGTCAACAAGCATGCCAACACAGAAATAGCTTGGTTTCTAACCTCATGTAATTCTATGCACATCTTCTGTTACCAAGTCTCGCATAACAGATCCTCAGATAGCTTTTTTTATAGTTTTCTTCCTGAACCAAAAAGAAATTGCTTTGGCTTGCATTGGAAACTTAGACCAAATTAATTCAAGGCAACTCAAGAAGAGTTATTACTGGTGCCTTGTAATCAGGGATCCAGGGCATGTATTGGAGTATTGAGGATTGTTTCTGTAACTAATGATGAAATAAAACTCCTCTGGATTGATTTTTGCATTTTGAATTTGATATTGACTGTTTTGAACACTCTGAATGCCTCCTTAATGTGGTAAATAAGCTATTGCAGAGCATTCCAGCAGTGTCAGACTCTCAGAACAGTGAGGGTGTTCAAAAGGAAGCAGGCACAGGTATTAAGCAGGCCCTGTTACACAGAGGACTCAGTGGGAATCTCCTTAATGGATTCCTTAGGCCTGTGTGCCTGTGCCCAGCTATTTCGGCCAATGTGCTGATAAGGTCCCATAGCATTGTCCTTTCCTTGAGCTTCTTGCAGCACTCTTCCTGGAATTGGGTTCCCTGTCTTTATTTCATGATCACAGGTTAACCACAGTGCAGCCATTTTTCAGGCAACACAGTAGCTTAGACATTATTTTAGTCTGGGATTGTTTTTGGGGATTATAATTCAACTCTGCAGTAACCAGCAATGACAGAAGCACACAGACATAGAAAAGGCTGAACATGAAGCTCTATTATTATCTAATATACCCTTACACATAGGAATAAAATACCTGAATGTATTGTTGCACTTCATGTTAATCTAGATCTTATCTCTAGAATTCAAGGAATCTGTTCTTTCTTGTAGATTGTCAGAGTCTCTCCAATATCCTTTTCTTGTTTACCAGTCCCTAAATAATTGGTTACTTTATAACCTAAGACCATCCTATGAGGTGATACTCCCCCTTTGTCAGCCTCATCAGGTGATTAAAATTGACCAGTTAGGAAGCTAATTGTTTAATTATCTTTAGCCCTTGTCAGAATTCAGATTATTTGGATCATGGGCACCTGCCAAGACTGATCTGGTTCTAGTTGTGCACTTTAATTTTCGCAGGTTTTACTGCTAAGTGCTCTTAATGACACACAGCTGAATAAGACAGAAGCTGTCTGTGGACTAACAGCTGAGTAAAAGAGGAAACAAAATGGTAAAAAGAACCAATTTTTATAGGCAGTGGTATAGCACTAGAGGAGTATGTCACAGAGCTTGCACTGATAGCTGGTAAAGAAATTTGTCTATGAAACAGTGATTTTAGGATAGTTAAAACTGATGCTGAAGTATTGCAAAAGAATCTCATATTACTGAGTGAGGTGATGGAGCACAAGTTTATATTCTGTATTAAAGAGTGCAGAGTAACGCAGACAGAAAACACAGCTTTCCAATCCCACCTACTACACAACTCCAGTCACATCTACTACTGAGCTGGACTTACCTTAATTAGTGATAACTAAATAGTCTCCAGAAGCATAAACTTACTGCCTGTTCACAGTGGAAAAGGCAATGAATTTTTACAAATCCTTCAGAAGATAGCAGAAAACAGAATATTGTACTGTTACCATTATGCTATTATATAATTGATGCTACCCATCTTGAGAATGGCACAGTTCTGCACACCCCATCTCAAATCAAGGATGTAGAACTAGCAAAGATACATGTTCAGAGTGTACAGTGCAATGACAACTGTAGAAGAGCTTAAATTTGAATCTTCACTTTGAAAACAAAACAATCAAAGGCAATATGAAAGTTCTGTAATGAAAACAGTAATGGTAAAGGGAAAGTTGTCTTTCTCTAATGCAAACACTAGTAAATGCTACATTAAATTGGATTTAAAGTAAGCTACACAAAGTGTTTCTCTTTCACATAAAGCATAATTAAATTAACGAGCTCATTGCCAAACTGCAATATGTTTTATGAAGAAAATCAAATCATTTAATAGTATAGAAGTACCTGAAAGGGGATTAAATATGAAGGTTTCATTATGGTCTCCATCTTGATAGCCACTAGTTACCAGAAGCTAGCAAGGATATAACAAGAGTAATAAAAGTCAGCCTGTATCTTATTTTTTCATGGTGTTTTCCTAAATTGTACTTATTATTGGTCTCTGGAGAGTTAGAGCTTAAGCTGCAATTGATGAAGGAAGATGGGTGAAATTAAACAAATTCCTATTACAGCAGATGAACACGTGTACCCATCCATTTCTCCGCTCTTAGCTCTAGGTCCTTCTCCTTTACTTTATTCTTTTCCTCTTGTAACTACTGTGAATAATGGTTATTCCTGTGTTAGTCAACTTGATCCTCAGACTGTTTCCATGCTTGATGCTTGTGGAGGTCCAGGGGAAGTTCCTTGTGAATGATCTGGGGAATAGGAAGTATGAGAACAGACTGTTCACAGACAGCTTGTTGTGTCATGCCAGTCCATTTCTTAGCTGTCCAAGGGCAAGACAGCATTTCATTTGGAAAAAACATCTGATTACATGGATTTAATTTTAAACTATTAGTTGAAGAATGTTAGCAGTGTACTTTTAAAAAGCATAGGCAACTGTGTTGGAGGGGTATTTACCTGTTAGGAGGGGTTTGCAGTCTACATGGAATTCCTTGTTGTGCACAATTTAAAATTACTTTGGCTGTAACTACAGAAGTTGCAGCTCCAGCTGGATTGCAATGTAGACGTGCCCTACAATACAGTTTTGTTGACTTCAAACTCGAGAAGTGCTGCCGTGTACAGCATGGTATGATGCAAGTTTTCAGTAGGTTTCAATTTTGAGCATTATGAGTCTTCTACAATTTAAAGATGTCAAGTTCAGTCATTAAAAGGAAAAAATCTATACAAAGCTTTGCCTAAGAATGAGAAAGCTGCAAACACTTTTTTAGAAATCTGAGTTTCTATTTGCCTATTTCTCTTCAATAATTACAAACAATATAATGTGGTTTTAAATACAAGAAGATGAAAGTGAGGTCTTGCATCAGTTTTGGTTCTTGTCTGTATTGAATAATGAGTACTTGTGTATATTAAATGTAACTTTTTATGTTCACAGATGCTCAAATCAGATTTCTTAAGGCAAAGTTACGTGTGATGCAGGAAGACCTGGCAAATACAGTGTTTGAATGCAGGAAAAAGGTAAGAGATTAATTTTTGATCTAGAAATGGAAGAGGTTCCTCTATAACAAATAATCCCAAAACAGAATTCTCTCAACTTTTCTTTTTCAAATATTAAGACTTGAAGTTGTATTTTTTTAAAATATAGTACGAATTTAGAGTCGGGGTGGTAATTTCTGTATAAGTGTGATCTTGGCTAAAAGCTTTCAAAATGCACTTAATGGAAAATAATTTGGGGCAGGAAAGAACCAGTGGGAACGAAGACGTGCCCCAGCAGTAGGGCCGCTGTGGAGCTGCAGTCTCAAACCATCTCCTTCCTGCTGGGAAGGAGAGCAGAGCTTGAGAAAAAGGAGGAAGAAACAGTGGTGAAATGCAGATTGTGGAGTACAGAGAGAAGGAAAGTGGTGCCCAGAGCTGGCTGCTGGGATGACATGGATGTCTAGGGTAGAATGAGAAATAGGACAGCTTGAGAAATAGAAAACCTTGTGAAATACAGTCAGGTGCTTTCTGTGTCATCAGTGGATCAAAGTGTGGAAAGAGCTTCCATTTTAAGTGGAATATTGTAATCAAAACAAATTAGGCTATGTTCTCAAGAGTACAATTGATGCAGAGGACAGTATTTGGAATTACATACTTGGGCAGATCAGACTGAACTTAAGTCATTGTGAAGCTACACTGATATTTCACGGTTAGAATGTACAAGTTTCATGATCTGCACTGTTTGGCAGTATATTTTAAAGTGATGCTCAAACAGCTCTTGAACTGTAAAAACTTAAGTAGTTCATATCTGTCTGCCAGAGAGATCACTTCTTATTCATGTATTTATAATCAAGCAAGGTTTTTGAACTAACTTTCTATTTTACATAACTGGACTATTTTTAGTTGTGGTCTCTTAACTTCAGAATGTTTTTTTCCACCTATTCCCCAGGCCCAAATGTGATGATGACATTAACAACATATGGCAAAACACCTATATATTTTCTTACAAGTTTTTAATTTAGCATTAAGGAGCAGGATGATAGTAAATGAGTTTTTTGAGATAAGTACATGAACAAAATCTTTAGAAGTAATTAGATTTTGGTATTTTATATCTGTACTCTATTTTATTTTTATCAACACAGGTGCTTCTGCATTTCAGTACTTCTATGCTGTGATCGGAAGAAAGTTGGTACATTAGATTTTAAAGACATTTTCATTTTCAAATCAAATATAATTTCATCAGTAGCTATTGAACTTCATCATCCCATGCCAAAATCACTGCAGAATTCAGTTACTGTAGCAGATGACAGAAGACAACCTTGTACTTATTCTTGTCCTGCTCCCTTAGCACTTTGTATGTACATGTATCATTTTGGGTTCTAGTTTCTCTGGTGTGAAAATAACTGTATTACACATTCAGAAGGTCACAAAAAATTCATTTTGGCAAAGCCTTGAGATAGATTCTGGGTTTGATTCCAATTCACAGTCCAATTGTTATAAGGAAGCAGTAAATCTGTTTAAAGAGGTGGAAGTTTCTGAGGTGCATGAAGTCATGAGAAGCTTAGGATAAAGCACAGGTTTCACAGGTGGGAAGCTTGTATTCCAAGGGACTGAGAGAACAGCAGAGAGAAACTTTTTTCACAGAAATTTAATTTCTGTATGTGTCTTGGTTTCTTTTTCATAAAGAAAATCAGGGCATAATGTGTCTCTGAAATAATCTGCATTAGTATTCACTTACAATGTTTGAAAGGTTATAAAAGAAAAATGCCTTGAATTATAATGCTTAATGTGGGATGTAATTGCCAGTAGGTCATGAATCTAAGACGGGACTCACTTCATGTTAAGAGAATCTTAAATTTGAATACTTGATGTATCCTGGATCATTAGCTTGCTTTTAAGTCAAAACCAGATAATCTCCTAAAACATAATGGAGTGGTTTATCAGTAATTATATTCTTCTTTTTTTCCCCCATAATTTTTCCTAATATGTGCATTTAGCTATTCTCACAAAGAATGTCACAAAATATCTATGTGCCACTGTTATTCATATAATTCTATAACATTTTGATTATTTTCAAAACCTTTAAGCTATGAGAAATGTTTTACATTCTTCTACAAGACAGTTTCAAGTAAAAGACTGTAGAAAATTAAATGAGAAAAGTGTTACTGGTTTTTAAAGTATTATCTTAGTAAAACGGTGTTTTGTTTTCTTAGTCTTACTTGTTGCTATTTCTAAATCTACAGCACATATACTCTGCCTTTTTTTTACAAAACATTATTACTGCATTACGCTCCTGCTTCCTTGCAATAATTTAGTTGGGTTTTTTGCTAATTACTCCCATACAGAATGATGAAAATCAGAATTTAGAAACTCGGCTTAAAGATACTGAAGAAGAAAACTCAAGACTGCAAAGAACAATCAGCCTGCAGCAGTCTCAGACTGAGAAGTACAAAATGTTGTCACAAGAAGCAAACAAAAAAAATGAAGAGTTACAACAAGAGGTCACTGCACTAGAAAAGGTATTGCAGATATTAGTCTCATTTATCTCAAAAAAGGGAAAAACCCACATCATACCCTCTGTTCCAAAGATCAAGAGCTGTGTCCAAAGACCTGATTAGTGTTTCAATGTCTGTTAATTTATAAGTTGTATTTTTAAATGGCCTATTTTTTTTTAAAGAAAGAAATAATGTATTTTGCTAACTGCGTTTCTTCTCCTTCTACAATCATATATTTCTGCATTTTAAAATTAAATTCCTATGTACAAGACACACAGGAGACAAAACTACCTTTTCAGAAACTGCTGTCAAGTTTAAAAAGGAATCCTGAAAAGTACAAGGAAATTCCATTTTTAATTATAATTTTTTAAAAATTGCTTCTGTAAATTCTATTGTGAGCTGTAGAACATAGAGAGCATTTTTTTTAAAAGCACCTGCAGCTTCTAATAGTGTCTTGTGCAGGTAAAGGAAGGGATGTCTGTTGTTGCAAACGGAGCGTTGGAGAGGCAGGCACTGCAGTGCGGCTGAGCCCAAGCGAGCGCGGCTGCCGCTGTCCCGCGCGCGCACAGCGGTGCCCGTGCCTGGCGCGGCACACGGCTGCGTACACAGCTCGCTTTGTCTGAACGTAATCTCAAGGGCAGCATGTGTTTTTCTTTAATTACTCAGAGCTAGAGAGGTTGACTTCAAAACCATGTAATACATACAGTGTTGGGTAGTACATGTAATACAACCAGGAGAATGTTTCAGTTAAAAAATTGGGGAAAACAGAACACAGCTCAGCCCATCAAAGTCTCATACTTCCATTAAATCATGGTATGGATTTATGTGGGCATGCTTGTATGTTAATGTTTTGTAGTTCTGGCATTTTAAAACTAACATGGTCTGTGTGGATTTTTGTGCAGATACTTGGAGGTTTTAAATTCCCTTACACCGATTGTGATTCTGTAAGGAAAAATACTCTGTGCTAGTATTTATGCTTCTGATCAGTTCACAGTCAATAGGGCAGAAAGAGCACATCTTGTGTTTTATGAAAAAGAAATAGACTTTTTCTTTAAAGTATCAAATTTTTAGTAATGGGCACAGAAAGATTCTTTTAACCAAATCAAGGTAGAGAGGGTGCTTACTGATAATGAGGTGGCCCTCAGACTGCCTCATTTCTGAGTAACTGTTCTGTTTTCTCAATTCTACACCTGTTCTGGTGTGGTTACTCAAGACTTCCACATCATTTACCAAGAAGAAGAGTTGTTTATTTCTTTTACTTTGTACGTTATCTATATTCCCTGATCTTTAGTCTCATTATTCTGTTCCTCAACTTTCTCTCTCTTTCTCTCATTTCCCCACTTACAGCACTGTGAAGTACTGTCAGCAGAGTCAAGAGACAACTGCTTTGATTGGTGCCATAACACTCAAACTATTTTTTGCCAGATGAAATAGTTACTACCCTCAGCCATCTTCAGTAGGCTGCTTTAACTTTTTGGTGGTAATTGCATGTAGTAATCCCTGGGACAAAGAGGTGAAAAGAGCAGGTGGGAAGAAGCAGCTGGGAACAGGAGCCACCATTCCAAACTCTGCCACAGAGTGGATATAGTGATATTTTTTTCTCTTTCTCTGACTGATCATACATGGTTTTTCAGTCAATCCTGTGGTCTTACTTGATCAGCTTCACAATTACTCCAAGAGAAGCTTAAAAAAAAATAAAGATGAGAAAGATCCTTTTTCAAGATTTCTAAGGAGAAGGGGTTGTTTTAATGGTAGAATTGTCTTTGAGACAGATGCTCTTGCAGGCCAAAGAAGTTCACAGACTCTTCAGCTTTCAAGGGTGAGCCTTTGTGTGTGTTGTTGCTACAGGATTCATTAGAATACCATTATTCATTATGTTTTTATTGGGTTTGTCCTTTGCTTCTTAAATAGGAATTGGAGAATCTAAAGCGTGCCCAAAAGCAGGCTGCAGCCACTCAGAGTGCAACAGAGGTTCGTTTAAACAGGGCCTTGGAAGAAGTGGAAAAGTATAAAGTGGAGCTGAATAAACTGAAGCAAAGCAACAAGGTACTGTGGCTTAGGAAAGCAATTTCCAGTCTGTAATCACTCAGTAATGCTAGAATGAGACAAAAAGCTTGATAGGCTCTGGAAGCTTCGGATCTCTTACAGGCAGCCCCAAAGTTAACTTGGGGCAAGTCACAAAAGGCCTCAATAAGTTATCTTAGAGGATACTATTGCAACCTCTGCAGGAAGAAGAAATGTACAGAACTAAGCTAAAGCCTTTCTGATTTTCCTCATTTGTGTGAAATCATGTTTAGAAAGAGGGAGAAGTATACATACACACTTAACACATACAAAGGCAAACCATGGCTCTTATTGCCAAGATTTTCTTTTCTTTTTTAAGCTTTAATGTGGGAGTATTTTGATTAATTTAATTTCTTTTCAGAAGTGTCATGTGTCGCTACTGTTTGTCATTTTCTTATGTAATGCCAGGTTTCATTGGGTAAAGCAGCATTTTCATAATTAATATGTCTCTCCTTTCCTTCCCTTGCTAGGATGTAGCTAACCAAGAACTCAAAATGATCGAAGAATTAAAAACAGAAAACAAGAAACTGCAGAAACAAAAAGGAGAGCTAATTACAGGTTTTAAAAAGCAGTTAAAATTAATTGATATTTTGAAGAGACAAAAGGTAAGAAGCAGACTGTGGGTGTATTTCAGTTAGCAACCTCTAGCTAAATGCATCCGCTGTCCAGTAAAGTAATCCTGAAAACTGTGAGTTTACATGGAATTAAAATGAGAGGACTGTATACTAAGAGATATTGCTCAAATCAAATGATTTTCCACTTACTAGTTCCATCACACTTTTCACTTAAAATACTTGGGATGTATGCAGTCATTTCCATCAGTTTTCCTTCTGAGGCTGCATGAGACACATAGAGCTATGGGCTGGACAGGACCTTAACACCACAGAGTGGGTCACCTCCAGTTGCTTACTCTGCTGAATCTCATGGGATTCATTTTGGGATAGAGTCAATGCACTTCTTGCACTCTCAAACCAAAGCTGTAAGACAGCTAAAGCAAGCAATGTATGGTAGCTTGTTGAGCAGAACTCCCTTTAAGAAGGGCCAGCCTTAGAGATAAGAAAGTAGAACATTTTATTTACCTTTTGAGTACTCAGTGATCACCAGACATTTAGTAAACACTTTTGAAGCTGTTGAGCCCCTAGAGGAAGAATAGTGCTGTATGAAGTGGCAACTTCAGGGTGTAAAATACATTTATCCTAAGAACTGTGAATTGCAATATGAAACTACACTCTTGAATCTGGAACACCTCCCCAACACAGGGCAAAGGAGGACAGGTGAGTGGAATAAGAAGAAGTAGGGCTGCTTACATATTTCCAGTGCAAGAGAATTTTTCTGGCAGTAACAGGATGCAGAGGAGATCCTGGGAATTCACCTAATAGCAACAGTGTTAGCTTGGCCTTTGGCTGGCCCTTCTAGCTCTGCAAGTTTATTTTGAGAATGAAAACTACACAGCATTCACTCAAAATATGTTCTTCCAGATGAGGTAGCTTGCTGTCCTTTGGAACATGGATTCACTGAAATGGGTATCAGAGCAGCATTTCTGTTTGACTGGGAACCAAACCTGTGGTCTCAGACAAATGTCACAAACTGCATTAAATACATTTTTAGACAACTACAAATGCTGTATCAGAACTGCAGATAGGAGAGAAAGCCACTTACCTTTTCTTACTCACAGTGTTACTGTGTTACTAAAAGTGTTACTCACAGGAGAAGGATGCTGTGAGTTGTCCTTTCTGAAGAGACTGTGTCGGAGGAACATGGAAGAGACTGGGGCTAACCCTGCCCCTTGCAGCTTCTGGCAGAAGGCACTGGGGAAGGGCAGCTGAAGCTCACATGTGCTCAGTATTCACAATCAGTGGAAGGACTTCAAGTCTGCTTCAACAGGCCTTTTGTTGAATGAATTAGAAAAACCTGATTTAGGCTATTTGTATGGCAGGTTCAGATGCACAGAGCAGACAGAGCCTGAAGTATGATAGAGGAAAAAAAATTCCCCACAGACATTAAATATCTGTGTAGGAGTAGGATAATTTGCTTTGTAATAGCTTTAATGTTAAACTGTATATTGATCAACTTGAAAGAACATGGACTAGTTTTCTTACATGTGTTCTGCAGAAGTCACAAGAGTTGTCAGATTTTCATGAATTTCTGTGCTTTATTAAAACCCATAAAATATCCCAGTAAGCCAGGATTTTGTATTGGTCATTCACACTATTTTACCTTCTGCTCTTTTTTTTTTTTTTAGATGCACATTGAAGCTGCCAAGATGCTTTCTTTTACTGAAGAGGAATTCATGAAAGCTCTTGAGTGGGGAAATTATTGATCCCATTAAAAAACTTCTATTTGAAAGATGAGTCAGATGGTACATTATTTTGAGACTGTATATGAGTCCTTGTTAATAGTTAATAACTGTATATGCCACTGAATTGATTTTGTTGATTTTTCTTACGTTGAAATAGTTTAACTTTTGTAAGCCTGATAGCTTATATTGTAATGTCATATGAAACACAAATTTCTACTTCTTTGTCAGGCCAAACTGCCCATTCTGTAAGGAGTAGAGAAGCACAGACCATACAAGGAATATTCTAACAAGTGAACTTTGTTATCAGTTTGTTGCTCTGTTCTAGCATTTAAAACTGTACCTTACCTATGGTAATATTCAGTCCAAGGAAGTCAGGATTTAGTCTCAGAAAATTCCTTGTTGCAACAGAAATAAACTAACCAGTGATCCAGCTGAGAAGAAAATGTCACGTCCTTTTTAAAACACGTGGTTGGAAAATTGGCCTTGTCTGTTCTCTGTAACAGATCTCCCCTTAAAGCTAGCTGGTCTGTCATCTAATTTAAGCACCAACAGCTCTTTTATAGAAATGACCATAACTTGTTTTAGCCATTACATCTTAGCCCCTGGCTGGCATAACCATACATGAGACTTACCCTTCATTGTCCAGACAGACTCCACAGTCCCATGGAGCTGTATTGTGTAAGGCTATTCCTTCAGTCAAGGTGAAAGAATTAAACCTTTCCCTGGCCATAAGCTGCTTCTTTGGGATTCAGGCAGGAGCAATGACTTCATATTTGCAGGTGCTCTACAAGCACTTAAAAATGTCATTATTCCTCATTGTAGTCAATAACTAGAGAACAGATTCAGGGTAGATGAGCAGAGCCTATTGTGTGTACATTAATGAACAGGAGCAATACAAGCCTGTGCTGCTTGCATCAACCTCTGCCACACCTCAGCTATTTCAAAGGATTTCTCCCTCAGAGTAAGTGAATAAGAACATGGGACAAAAATAGTTTATGCACTGAAAGAAAGGTATAAACAGTAGTTCTGACCTCAGAATGACACAACATCTCTGCTTAGATCCTACCAGTGAAGTCCCTCAGACCTACCTCGTGGAGATGAGACACACTACATTTGAATGAGGATTGTGGTACTGTAATGCCAGTACAGCCACATCTTCCCAGAACTAGTGCATTAGGAGAATCCTTTAGTCCAGACTGGAACACACATGCTAGGTTAGGTTTCTGCTGTGTTGCTGAAGACAACATTTCTAACATTACTACGTGACTAACTGAGAATAATTGAGAACTCCAAAACAGTTTATTGGTGAAAAATGCAAGTGGAGCACACACTAACATAAAACAAACTGCTCGCCTGTTTAGAACTTTGGTTTTAAAATGAAGGTTTTTAATGCTATTAAAAAGGAATTTCTGTTAAAAGCAAATGGAAGTTTTCCCTGGGAATCAGCTGACACCTAGTGGCAAAGCAGGAGCTGAGCTGGGGGGAGGTTCAGCTCTCTTCTGAAAGTTCATTACCTCTTCTCTGCTGGTAAGCCAACCTGAAATCTTCTCCAAGCATGTTAATGTCATTTTCATCTTTGAGTATTCCCTGCATTAACAGGAAAGAAACATCAGAAGGTAAAACAAAGTAGAGAGATCACTATGGGTCTCTGGAATTTTCTATGGAAGAAAATTGGTATCTATAATGGTATCCATGATACTGTCATGTTACCTTTAAAGCAAGCCTGAAAACCTTCACAAAACCTGAACAGGTGAGTTTCAAATCGGTGCTAACCCAGAGCCCCCTTTTTGTTCTGCCAAAAGACAGTATTTAGCTGCATTCTTGTGCTCACAGGAGTGATTACAGTCAGCACAGCACAGGGGCAGGTTTAGTAAAATTAAGCAACTGCAGTGAAAAGAGGCCCTGGCTGGGCTGGAGCTCTGACTCCACCTTTACCTGTGTTGGAATTAGCTCATACAAAGAAATAACTTGGGAAATCAAGTAATGCTGGACAACTTAATCAAAAACTATGTTTTTGGGAAGAGAAACTGAGGCACAAAGAAATCTGAATTTCTGATTAATTCTAAATTAATTTTACTGCTAAAAATATACCTTGTAGCATTTAAATAAGAGGGAAAAAGTTACAAACTGCATTTATATTGGAAAATTTCCAATTTGGTAGCACTTTGCTGTTTAACCATTTTGAATGATGTGATGCAGGAGCACCCAACTCAGACACAGTATTGAAGCAGTGAACAGAAAAGCAGAACATCATACATGGCACACATGTGAGCCTTGGACACTGAAATTGCCAAGGCTTCCTACAACAGCAAATTCAAACCAGAGAAGTTTATCAAAATTTTGTCAATATGAGTTATCCTTTAATTAAATCTACATTAGAGAACAACTCGGAAGTGTTACAAATTCCTGCACCAATTATTGTATTAATATTTGAATAAAAATTAAACTCTGCTCTACTTAATATTTTCCAGTATTGCTTTAACCAGCTGGATAGTTCCCTCTCTACTGTAAATGCATTTTTACATCCCTAAGGCAGCTGTCAGTTCATTTGTGTACCATTAGGAGATCTTTCCAATTATGAAGCACAATACAAAATAAATTGTAGTTTATTCCTATTGCAGTGACTGCTTCCATCTTTTTAACTTTTAAAAACACAGGGATGAACAGAGCAAGCTCTGTAATGCTTCTGTAAATGCTGCTTCTGCACTGCTGCAGAGTCCATAGTTATGGAATACTTGGCAGACAAGCCAGAGAGCTGCAAGAAATTGCTGCCAAAACCCCAACTGAGAAATTTGGTGGAAACAGGTTTTAAGATGTGGTGGACCCTTTTCTAGCTAGAGGAGCCCTGCTGTAGAACTCACATTCCATATTTCAAACACTGGATGTGCAAAGTGCTCGAAGCTTTCAGCAAGTTCTGTACAGGGCATCAGTAGTGCCAGAGAGCCCAAAGCCCCTCAGCAGAAAGAGCAGTGCTGTAAATGGGTCCCAAGTCAAAAGCAAAAGGAAGAGATGAGCACAGGTGAGCTGACACAGCAGGCACATCCACTGACTCCAGGAACTGCCACAGTTCTGCAACTTCACCTTGAACTATCCAGGAGAAAACCAATTTACAGGACACACATTAAAAGTATGTAAAATACAATTCACTTACTCGAGGAAGATAACCCAACAGTTTCCATGCATGCTCTTTCAAGAGTTTCTGTCTCTCTTCTTCAATAATTGCACGGATACTTTCTTGTCTTCTCTTCTCTAACTCTCTTTCTTCAAGTTCACGCTCCTACAACAAACAAGTTTTCCTAAGTTCTGTTTCAGCTCTGTGAACATTTGTTTCCACTGCTCTCCACAACAGCATAATGAGAAAAAATTTTAGTTGAGTAAATTTTGAACTTCCACTTACTAATTCCTGGTTACAGGAAATTCTCTTGAAAAGGATGGAAGAGTGTATGGAAAGCCCCACAAAGCATTGTTCAAACAATACCTGTCTGGCAACTGGAAAACAATCTCAGACAAAAGAGAAAACTGAATGGCAAGTCATGGGGTGAATCTGCTATCCAAGCGTTTGGTGTCAGAAGCCCTTTTGAAGGCAGGCAATTTCAGTTCTGGTGGCTTTTTGGTTCTCAGATGAGTTAGTCTGTTCCAGCCACACTGCTCTAATCCAGGAAAAGGAGCAATAGGTATGAATTCTCACATTGATGACTGGAAATTGCAATTCACATTACACAGGTGATTTATACCCTATAAACAGGTCTGAAAAAAGCAGTATGGGATTCCATGTCTTGCTTTCAGCTTACACCTTTTCTTCCTCAGATCTCAATAAAAGAGACTTAACCTCAAAGCAGGGCTAGGCCTTCCCCTCCTCACATCATTATCAGTGCAGCTGACCAGGGATGTGGAACTGGACAGAAGTTGTGTTGCTGATCTCATGGCTCCTAAAGAGGTATTTGCAATACACAGCTACACAGAGGGGGCAGGAATGTTGTTGACCCCAAACTCTTGAGCTACAAAAGAAGTTAGCTCTAAAAATACCTTTTTCTTGTCAGAAACCAAAACGAAGTCCTGGTTCCCCCTGCTATTCTCTGCGATTCCCATCACCTTTCCCTAGCAACACCAGCATTGTCCCTTAGGATAACACAAGTATTCCCATACTAAACCCTGTGCTCAAGCCAAGGGTGCACGTGAAACTCTTACTTTTTCTGCAATACACCGTTTGCGACGGTCCTCAAGAATTTTTTCCACGGCCATTTTGTGTTCAAGCTGTTTCATTCTCCGTTTCTGCGCGTTTAGCTGCTCAACGCGATCATCCTCGGCCAGCTTGGCCAAAATCCGCTGCCGGAGAGCTTCCTCCTCTTCTCTCATAGCTTGTTCTGCTGCTGCCTTTAGAGCAATGTGCTCTTCATATGTTTGCCTTAAGTCTAGGCGCTGCCTTATTCTCTTTTCAATTTCTGCCTATAAAGGAAATTTAATAAAATGCAGTATTACTGAAGATACTCTGAAAAATTCTCAGCAGCAGCAGCCAAGCTACTCCATTTATCTTGGAATAAACTTACTGTAGCTCTTAACTTCTAGCATAACTAACTGGAGCAAACATTCCATATCTGACAGTGCTCTCCAGTATTAATCAGCTTGGCAAATGTCACAAGATTATCAAAATTAAGTCCAAAACCAAAGGGGATATTTTTTTCCCACTATGATGAAGGGAATCAACAAGACAGTCATCCTGAACAACACTCTAAAAATAGCAGTGTTTCCTATCTCAACCTATGTTACATTTTGTTTGTCAACCCAGCAAGGTAAGATGGAGTGTGTCCAGGCCCATAGGAAATAGACATGCAGAAAAAAATCAGTTAATTAAAATGCTTAGGTTAAATCTAAACTTGAAAGTTACCGGTATTCGCCTTCACAAGATAAGGGTATTCAAAACTTGCACTTGTTTTCCTGGTTGAAATTAAAACTTAAATACATTAGGAACAGAAAAGGAAACTCAAAGCAAAAAATTTTCCTTCCCAAACCTAAGCTAATCTACAAACTGCCTGTCTGACTGAGAACATTTAGGAAATAGAGTTGAAAAAAAATACTTTGTGCTAGAACATAACTGGAAACCCCAAAGTCACAAACAACATCGCAGACTTAGAAATCCAAAGTGTGGAAAAAAAACCCTTTTTTTTCAGCACTTACCATCTCCTTCTTCCTTTCCATCGCTTCTTGTTCTTCCAGATACAGATCTTGGCGGATTTGTTCCTGTTCTTTACGCCTCTGTTCCTCCCTTTCCATGGTCTTGGCAACCTATTACAAGAAGGAAAGATTTCTAAATGGAAGACAAAAACATACAACAATTTTTTTTACAATTTCAATTTTTGATACCATGTTTTGAACTCTCTGTTTTTTCTCCTCAGTGTCTCGAACTTTAGCCATCCTATCATCTTCTCTTTGTCGTTGCATGTTGGCAAACTCCATAATTTTCCTATTTTCTTCTTCCATCTCTTCCTGTTTCCTTTTCCTCCAGATAGCTTGTTCTTTTATAAACTCTTCAATATATGTCTGAGTTTCTCTTATTTTATCTAACTTCCGTTGTTTTTCCCTGTAGAAGACGGAAAAAAAAAAGTTCAAATAATTATTTAACATCCTGCAGAATAACATTTAATCAACCAGATGCTCACCGTTAACAACATGTTCCTGAGACTAAGATTTAAATGACTCTCCTTAACCATTCAGCTAGAAACTAGATAGCTAAATTTAAAATACTTAGTAATAAACTGCCCTAAGAAGGGAATCTCATGTCCAAAACCTTTCTGGAAGACAGACTGTACACAAAAGTACTCACTGCTGCTGCATTTTATACATACCCCATTGAAGAAAAAGAAGAAAAGAAAGCCCAGTAGCACCACAACCCCTAAACTTTTTATTTACAGTAAACTCTCCTCCCCAAACACAATACCCTGCCCTCAGAAACCTCCTTCCCTGTTCCTAAGACATGCAAACAAAGCATCTGGTGGCAGGGCAGGGACACAAGATGAGGCAGAAATGTGTAATATTGGACACTGTTGTGTCCAGCATGATGGGCCCAATGGAAGCCCTCCTGCAAATAAGCTGGACTTCATATTTAGGGTACAAGGACACGAGACTGACTGGGACATTCTGAGATTTCAACAGGAAAATTCATGCAAGTCAGTCTCTTTTTAGTAAAATGCGACCAAGGAAAACTAAAATGGGCCTCAGTCTATATGGAATAGGTGCATACAAATTAGCTTTCTGTGCAGAATTGTATGAGTTGCTTTGTTTTAAATTAATAAATAATAAAAATTCAAAGTAACTAACATTTGGTCTTCTTCATAGATCTTTTTTACAATTTCATCAATCATGTGTTTCTCTCTTAGAAACTCTTCATAAGCCTCTTGCTTCTTCTTCTCCTGTTCCTCAACCTGTTTGTCCAATTCTTGATGGTACGTTTTCTTCTCCTGGTTTCGCCTCAGTTCTGCAGACATTTCTTCTTTCAGATACCTGTCGTACTCTTCCCTCATCTCTTGGGCTACTTCATCCTCCCATTTCTAGGGGGAAGAGGGCAATGCAAGATTCCTTTTCACTCCCACTACTACAACTTGTATTGAAAAAATACACAGTATAGAAAGGAATTATGCAGCATGACCAGAAATGAATGTCTTCCATCTCAATCCATAAATATAGAGCCTTAACATGCTTAATAGCTTAATCTAGTCAGTAGAACCCTTGAAGGGCACCCTCAAGATCTAACAAACTTGAGGAGCACTAAAAATACTTAAAGAACAAAGTACTGAGCATTTGAGCACAGGTGAGACTCACATCAGCACAATGAGGCTGGGCTACAGAGAACACCCTCAATGAGCACACAGCTGTACAGCACTGAACTCTGTATAAAGCATTAACATCATCAGAATCACCTGCCTGATCACCAGTATCTTTCTATACATAAATACAAATTTGCAAGTCTTTCTGAAGTTACTCAGATCACTGTTTAACAACAGTAACATTGTTTTCAACCACCAGACTCTGAGGTAAGGATTCACCACTGTAAACACTTACTGTACAAAGGGTATCGTAGTTTTGACTTGAATAAATACTAAAAAACCAGTAAAATAACAACTATAACCAGTCATACAGCTAATTCAATCACTCCTCCTTCAATTGCAATGGCAAAGTAAACCTTTTGCTTATAGCTAGTTATTATTGGTTAATTAATCCTCCATAACACATAATATATTTTCAATAACACTGAATGCTTGAACAGTATTTTAGATAAAAAAGGTCAAGGGAAAAATCTTCTGCACAATCCATACAAAGAGTTACAGGACTCAGGTGCTGGGATACACTAATTACCATTTTCTCATCGTATATAGCTTTTTTTTCAGCAATCTGTGCAGCTCGTTCTTTATTCATATAAGCAGATTTCAGCTTTCTTTCTAACTCTCGAAGTTCAAGACTAGAGAGGGAAAAAAAATTATCCTATTACAAGGGGGTAGGTATCTAGGGGAAGAAATTAAGTTCCCATCACTATTTAAACACAGTATTTTTCATTGGGTCAACCCTGATGAAAAATACTGCTCTAGTTAAAGGGCAGAAAAAGAAAAAAAAATCCATTTAAAAACAAGAGTTACCTATATTTCTACATGTGCTATGAACAGTTCTGCATACTTCATTTCGAACTATATAAGCACAGGTACATGTATATACACATGTATGCTGACAGATATGCCCAAGTGTACATATACACATATTCAAAATGAGAATCTCGTGGATCAACGTTTTTTATTGACAAAATTTGCTTAAAATTAACTTATTATTATACTTTGATCTCAAAGTAACTTTTCCTTCCAGGTCTGTGTCATCTCCACTCCTACTACAGCCTTCCCAAATCTGCTAACAGGAGCGCCCAATTTGATACAGCCTGGAAATTTCTGAATTACCTGTTTGCTCTGACTTGTTGCCTGATCTTCTCATCTTTCATTTTCTCGAGGTCTCGCCTCGCCAGCTCAGCCGCCAGCTTTTGCTCTCGCTCCAGCTGCAGCGCTCTCTGCTTTCTGTTCTCTTCGGCCTGATCAGAACAAACAATTTCCGTACCAACTCTTGCACACGCACATTTGGGAGAAGGCAAGGAGACTGTGCAGTCAAGCAAGACTTTACAAGTCAGTAAATGACTGTCAATGGGGAAAACTTTCGACAGGCAAAGGTAAAACCAGGCGAACACTTCTCCTCAGCCTTCGTCCTCCCTGAGCGCGGCCGCCCCCGCAGCTCTTACCGCCCGCAGCGCCTCATCCAGCCGCCGCTCCCGCTCCAGCTCGGCCCGCAGCCGGGCCGCCCGTCTGCTCCACTCCCGCTCCTCGGACGCCTGCGGGCGACAAGGGAGAGGCGGTGGCGCACGACAGCCGGGGGGAGCCGATCCCGCTCCCCTCACGGTCCCGTTCCCCATGCCGCCCCTGATGATCCCCCTCGCTCCCCGCTCCCATTCCCCATGCCGCCCCCAGTCTCGGTCCCCTCACGGTCGCGCTCCCCATGCCGCCCCCAATCTCGGTCCCCTCACGGTCCTCCCACCCCCCCACCGCTCCCTCTCACCATCCTGCCGGCCGTTGCCGTGGCAACGCGCGGCGCTGCCGGGCTCTAGGGCGCGTTTCACTTCCGGGAGTTCGCCCCCGCTGATTGGCCAAGATGGCGACCCGACCCTTAACGTCATCCCGGAGCGGGCGGGGCCAGGACCGCATGACGTCACCGCGTGGGGGACTTTGAGCATTTCTTGAATCGTGACTTTAAATTAATACACTTGACTCACCTCTAAACACAAACCCCAGGTGGAAGCGTTTAATTAAGAATTTCTTTCCTTCACAGCTATGACGATGAATCTCCAGCAGGTGTGGGAGGTACAGGCACAGGGCAGAACACAACAGCCAGAACATGAACCGTGAACATCACCAAAACAGATGATTTTGGTAGAGAGTATGCTTTATTCAAGAAAACCCAGCCCTCAATATTCCAGAGAGACCTTACACAGAGCACAGCTGCTCCCTACAGTTTTTCCAGACTGACTCTGCTCCAGGAAGGAAGTCAACCTTGTGGCACCCAATTCCCCAAACTTTCCTCATCGTAATGTTCCTTTCCACATAGTTAAGTAAAACCAAAGACATTTAGGCTTATTTAAAGCAGTATTTCAAATTTGTTAATGTCACCTACTTTATAAAATGAATTAAAATTAATAAAGCTTAAGAGAAGAACACCTCTGAGAAATAGATAACAAGTCTGTTTGTTTCTACTGATGCAGTGCTAAATGTGTCTATAGCTTTTTGGGATGAGAACACTTCGTATTTTAAATCTTTTACAGATTTTCCCAGAGTGGTGGAATTCTTTCAGAAGCTTTGGTTATTCTCTGTCTTTTTAATGAGAAAAGTGTTTTCCCACAATGCTTGGGGAGAAGGGAGGAATAAACTACAGGAGATTATGTCTTTAAAAAGATACAAGCAGAGAGAGATGAGACATAAAAAGATCACAAACGTTCCCTAATTCCTTGCAAGTGGTGTTACCAATACACTTCTCTTTTCAACATTAAGCAAGTAAATGTCAACCCCCTCCCCCATCCCCCAATGATTCCAAGGCATTGACTTAGACAGAAGGAACGTTTTAACTACTCTGGCACAGCAGTGACTTTGAGTGCTCAAGGTTTGGAGGTGGCAGGACTGGGAGGATAAAGATGCAAAAGGTATTTTTTCTGTCCCTTCTCCTCAGTAAACAGATATACGCCTCACTGGAAATGAACAGAATTTTCTTTCTTACCAAACAAAAGAACAAAATAAAGTCCCTACCCTTCACTTCAGGAAATAAGAGCAAATAACCTTGAGACGTAAAATGCCATCTTTGCTCACATGACATCTTCCTTTTGGAACAGCAACCCTCTAAAAGGAGAGCACAAATATACCTTGAGTCAGTCCCCAGGACAGCAAGGCACTCAGACAGAGAAGTGGGAGTAAAAATGCTTGAAAAAAATACATACCAGAGACCAATGGGTCAGCTCATAAAGTTATTTTTAAAATTAAGAGGTGGCTTGTATTTGCATGTAAACTATTTGTTAGCAGTGTATCTTACACTGAAGAGAAAGAACACAGGAAATACCCTGAAAGATTCCCAATGGAAAAATATTTTGAGGTTTCCTGTCCTTGAAGCCTCACAGTTCTTTTATTTCCTATACATTTCACATTTGCTGAAGTGTGCTTAAAAAACAAAGAAGAAAAAAAAATGCAACCAGAGAATTCTTTTGTCCTCAATACCTTACAGCAGTTTGCACTCAGAATCTCTTACCTTTAATGTCCTGATTGTTTTCCCCAACATAAATTAAGCCACAGGGACAGCTCAGTAAACTGCCTGCAGATTTCCAAAGGAAGGTAAGTAACCTTCCAGCACATAGTCACTCCATGTAGAGAACAAGGAGGGGAAAATAACCCAGAATCTCCACAGAAACACCCAAATATCCCCTTGCCTTGTTCTTCCATTAAATGGAATATGTATGAGATAGAAAACAATTGTTTCCCTCAACTTAGACAAAACTGCTGGTTTCATCGCTTCTTGAGAGCACCCCCAGGAACTGCAGGCTGCTCTCCTAAAGTTTGGGCATCTTAATTGTTTTGTTCCCTCCCTTTACATCCAGCCAGAAGTTCCTCTTTTTCAGTTTGTAACCACTGCTGCTCTCTGGCCCCTGGGCACTGATGGCACCTCCCTGTTGGTCCTCTGCTCACCTGCACCTGGCCAAGCATTTCTGTGCCAGGCCCTCTTAGCACATCCTGTTCTCCTCCTCATCAAGGTCATCTCACTCGGGTGCTCCTCCTCCACCTGAGAGGGAAGCACTTGTTTTTGCTGTTCCTCCTCCCAGCTGTGCAGTCACAGCAAGTCACAGCTCCCTGGAGGAGCCTCCCTTGTACCTTCTTATTTGGGAAGAAATCAAGCACTGTGCTGAAAACAGACCTACCTTCTCATGTCAAAAAGCAGAGCTCCTTGATGGCACAGAGTAATTTCTCAGTTAAAGACCTAAGAATTTCACACTTGCAGAACAGAGTTCAGTCCCGGCAGAGCTACTCTGCTCTTCTAAAGAAGGAGAATAAAAATGCACTATTTTAGCAACCAGCTATGTCAGACTTCTTAAAAATCCAGTGTGTTTATATTTAACATTTCTTTCCATTACATAGTTTATGAAGTTTTTAGAATAACAGATAATGAAATATCTACCTTCCTAAAGTATGGAAAGTCCCAGCTGCATAACTGCTATCAAACCCTTGTTCCATAGAGCAGTTCTTCTTGCAGCAGCCTGGTTACAGCTATAGGTGACCTGATTCTCATTTCTTTTTCCTAAGAGCATTAAACCCTCCTAAAGCCTGAAAAGCTCTTAGGTAATCAGCAGCCAACTGTACAAATGTGGAGTTAAACTCAGTAGTCCTTTCTCAGGGTTAACACAGCATCTTAATAAATGAGTCAGTTCCTAAACTCAGTATCAGCACCCACTGATGAACTCCTGACAGCAAAGTGAAGACTGCTGAGGAATGCTAATGGTAAAAACGATGGAGCATTAAAGGGAAAAAGTAAGTTCCCTTTATTTAGCAGTTTCAGTTGAAGGTGATACAGGAACACATAGCAGAAAAGGTCATTAAATGAAAACGATGAAGCCATTTTGCAGGTTTACCTCTTTTCTAGGGCATTTTACCAGATGATCATAACATGAGACAGTGACAAATGCATTCCAGCTGAGATAAGATATGTGGGTCATGCTGACTTTGCAACATTATAAACCACTATTGAGGATAACACAGCTTCTCTGTGAAGTAATTTACCTTCTTTGGATGAGAAGATAAATGCGAATTAACAGGGAAGAGACTGAAACATCTGAGCTGTGCTATTGATCTACTAAGGACCTAGATAAGTCACAGAGAAACTAATGCTTGCTTTGCTTGAGATTAGTGATGGATGGGATAGCAGATTTAGCAGCTAAGGGGCTATCACTGTTAACAAAGCCATAGCACATTTTTTTTTTTAATTATCCTGCAGTAGTAGGGAAAATATGCCCCATAGCAGCAGTAGGCAGAATCTTTTACTCGTGACATTACGTAACTAAAATATTACAAAGAACAAAAATACCCAGTGCTTCAAATGTGTTCAACATAAATACATCTGTTTCTGATGAGACAAATGTGGGTTTAATAAGCATTTAGTTGTAGGACTCAGTTTTCTGAGGGGAGCACACAAGTGCTTTCTGCTGAGAATACCAGGCTTTCTGCTTCACCTCTAAGATTTTTTTTTTTAAATACCTGGTCCAGGGACAGCAAATATAGTTCTTCTGCAAAGAATGCTGGAAAACCCTGCTATAATGACATTTCTGGTTTTTGCAGCAAGACCTTTATCCATTTACCTATCATAACCAATGAAAGAGAACAGAGATCATAAGTTCAAGCAAAAGGACTGAGTTCTAACTTAGGAAATTGAATGGAAATTATTTTTAGTAGAAAATCTAAGGGTTTATGAGTATGCAAGTTCTGTTTGTAAAAGGTTTTTTAAAAAGTATCCATTTACTGAGATTTTGACATGGGACCTCTGATACAACTATTTGTCAAAAAGTGCACTTCAAGATAACAAGCTTCATTTGTAGCTTTTAGTTTGAAAGGGAAGATTAGACTTTTTTTTCTATTCTAGCCTATCTTTGTCTTTTCTGTGAGGGGCATAGAGGAGGCATTTCAGTAACCACCCTTCAAGCTCATCTGCCAAAGTGCCCAACTGAATGGGCAGAGGGAAACTAAAACCAGTCATGGCCTCCACCCAGTGATCATCCTCCCAGCTGACTTTGGCTGTCATTAAGAACTGAACATGATTTCTTTTTCAGTATTTTGTATGCAATGCCATCATCATCATACCTCTGCAAGGAAGATTTCGAATTTCCAAGGCTGAATGACATATTGAGAAATAAGCTATGAAGTGCTAAGCTTTACTACTCTCCCCATAGCAGCACCCATAAAAAAGTATACACCAAGCAAAAGGGTGAGATGGCATATGCTTCCTGGGGACTGCCCAGTCCCCGGGAAGCACCAAGTCCACGTGCTGGCATGGTTTTATCTTGAGTGCAGACTTGAAAGTACTGAGAAATGTACTTAGAAGAAAGCAAACCCCCCCTTCATTTCTGCAACATACCACCAAACACAATTAAATTCCAAAGAGTTCAGTTCAGCTTTTGTGAATAATTAAAAAGCTGAGGAGCTCCAAAGGGGAGCTTAGCAAAGAGCAGAATACTAAGAAAAAATATGTCATTTGCCAGCAACAGAGTATTAAACAAATTAATCCGTAGCCATAACCTCAAGCCAACCAATGGAAAGGGCAACTGAAGGGCAGTAACAGAAAACAAACATCAGTCCCAGAAAGGGCTGAGAGCAAGGTGAAAGTCATTCTACTGCCTGCATCCATCTCTTATGCTGGCATTTCCTCCTGCCCAGCAGTCTTGGCAGAGCATTGTGATGAGCCCCAGGCTGGTGGAGGCTCTGCTTCCCTGCCCCACACAGGGATGTGTTGTCTGGAGGAGTCCTAGGGCATGTTTAGTAAAATCACTGATGTTTTATTCAAGAGCTTTTAGAGAGGAGAAAAGTACACAGCAGTTACTGATTTTGCTGCTGCTAAAACAGCAATTCTGTGCTCCAACAAAAATTCCTCAGTGAAGTGGTGAATTGGCTCTGCATTGCTGTGGGCCAGACAAAGCCCACAGATTTCTGCTTGTGAAATGTTCCCACCACAGTGCTACCCACAGGCTTTGCTGTGCATCAGTCCCTGTGTCTCGTTCAAAAAGTGCTCCTGTAAGCCAAGCTCGTTGGCAGTACTGAGATGATCAGAGTTGGTACAGAGGCACCAGCTGATTTTGGTTTCAGAGCTCCTGCAGGAAAGCAGGGCCTTTCTCCATGTCTCCACTGAGGTGAGGGAGAAAGTTGTCTTGTTTCATTGAGAAAATTTCAGGTCATCATATAGAACTGTTAAAAATAAGAAAGACAAGATTATAGAAGGATTTTCACCAGTGAGCAACACTCACTTTCCCCCTTGGTACCTTAAGACAAGTGCTTTCTTGCAATCAGAAAACAGTGTTACATGTACAGTAATGAATAACTACAGTGTTTGGCTGTGTGCTTACACCTTGCACAATAAGGAACTGAGTTTTGTCTCTAGTTATATCTCTAGAATTTAGAAATCGAACCTAATCTAATTTGCTACAGCTGGACACCACCTGCAGAGTACTGTTTAAGTACTCTGAACATTATATACTTATCTTTTAAATATTGATAATGCCATTTTTCATTTATGTGACATGAAGTCCCACAGGGAATAATTATGCTAATAAACCTTAATGATTCTTGCAAATAAATGATCAAACAAAATTGCTACTGTTGATTTATATTAATGGATGCCTTCAGGAGAAGATTTGTCAGGATGTGCTGCTTCTTGAATCCCAATTCATCTTATTTAGCAGAAGAATGTACATAGTTTGTAAAACAGATTAAGTGTTTAAAATATAATGTGTTCATGCAGTTTCTCCAGTTCTTAACACTCAAGAACTATTACCCTGCCTTATGGCAAATCTTCATGAAAGGCTTCTTTGTATACAACTTTGTCAGTCCTTTTTCCCCCTCCTTTTGTCCCCTATGGCTAACAAAGTCCTCCAGAAGATCTCTAACTTAACCTTTCTGTCACTCACTCAAGAATCAGTGATCACTATGCTGTCCTAGCAGATAAACACCACTGTTGAACAACTTTGCTTTTACTGTAATTAGTCCAGAAACACGCTTGGTGCTTTAATAAGGGCACACGACCTGAAACTGGGTGACCTATAAAATTTTACAAGATATGTTAAGATGAGCAGTTTCTACTTTTCCTCCACTGTCAGATATGCTGGAAATTGTCATTCCCAACCAGCCAGACTTCTAAAATTTTAACCAAGTTCATTTGAAAAACATTTTACATAGGCTTGCCCTTTAGATAGTATGCATGTTTGAAAGTGATACCTATGGACTTTTTGCTTTAGCTTATAAATAACCATTTCCTGACTCCATATCTATTCAGATGTATACTAGAGAGATACAACTGTAGTTCAAGAACCTCATTTCAGTATTTTCAGAGGAATTACCTCTACTATCTCTGATCTCCATTACCTGTTCAGTATTTTCTTCCCATCCCACAGGCATTTGTACTACAAAATACTCTTTTGGGCACTCCTAATTCCTCAATTTTTCCTCTAGTTATGAAGCATTTTTCAGGGCTTGCCTCACTTCATTTACATGTGAGTAGTATTACTCCTCTTCCTTCTCTGTCAGTGGGTTTGGAATGACATGTCTCATCAGGTTTCTCCAGGATCCAAGAACTCTGTTGAGACCTGATTTCTGCAGACAGAAGAAGCAAAAATATGACTAACACAGTATCTCTCTTAAGTGAGATTTTTCATTGCTCTTCCAACATAGAGACTTTTCTCTTAAACTGCCTTATCTCTTCTTTGCAGGTTGTTTTAACATGTGGTGGTCAGGTGAATCCCATTGCACATGATTTCTAGTTGCTTGTTATTTATTTTAAATCCAGTTACTTCTTATTCTCCCACCATCTGGCCAGACACATCTGTTTTTATATACTGTAGATATTATAATTTAAGTTGCTTGATCCTTAACAGTTAGTTCATGCATTTTAGTTAAAATGTATTTACAATTAGATGATGAAACATTCACTTACACCTTTTTCATGTATGTAAACTGAGATTCCAAATGGATGTCACTATCATTTTGCTAGGAACACATGCATATTCCTTCGTGCTTATACAGTGGATTAATTCTAGTTTAATTCTCATTCATTTTTATCCTGTATCTTCTAAATAATTCATGTTTATTGACTTTCAAGTCACCACTACAGCAGGACTCTTCACTGGCAGCTGCATGAAACAAAATCACTTTCATCTAGACTGCAAGATTCACTTTCTAAATATTTTCCTCTTTTTAAAACTGACTTGAAAGGAACAATTCATTCTTACCTGCTTGTTATGCAATGCATGCTAGTTTCCTGAAGGACTATCCATTTTTATTTTATTTCTAGTGGAGGGGGCTTTCTTCTTCTGAATTTCAATATTTTGCTATTCAGTGTTTGAAAAACTTACTCTTTGCCTTCCAGGCAGCAAATATCCACCTCGCCTGGCTCCCAGGCTGGCTTAGCAAGTCATGGCAAAGCATCCTGTTACTCTGCACACAGCCTAGGATGGGAAAGGCGTCCAGCCAGGCCAGACCTAAGGTGTAGAAGGGAGTCCCCTCTGTGCAAATCCTTCTCTGGACACCTTGAGCTTGAGGACAGAAGCCTCAGTCCCTGTAGCAGTTTGTCCTCAACTGAAAGCAAGAAAACAACCAACCAATAATAACCGAAATGTGCCTTCAAAGTGGGATGTGAAAGAGTAGACTATAAAGTGAGATATATCTTAAATAATAGATAATACTAAATAGGCAGTAGTTTTGGATATAGAAGATTTACCTTCCATGCCCTCAACTGCATCAGATAGAGAATTTGTCCCGTTTTCCTCCAGAAGCCATGAAAAAAAAGAGATTATTTTCATCCCAAAATGTATGGAAACCCTCCTTAAACACTAATTTTCTGGCCAGTCCTAGTTAGTGATAAATTAATGTTAAGGTTATATTTATAGGCTCTACTAAGCTGTATTTTATTTTATCTAAGATTTGAACAGTTTAAATTGATCTGAGTAAAACCTGAAAAAAAATCCTAGACATTTAGACATTGCTGACATTTATTTTCTAAATAATATTGCTAAAAACGTATAATTCAGCAATAAAATAGGCAGAGCTTCCAAGCAAGTGATATAATAACAATAATGCTAAACATAAGCTTAAACATAAGCTAAACATAAGCTTAGTCATGTCATACTGTAAGGCAAAGCTCTGTAATGAACTCAAAATGAAGTATGGCAGAAACATAACAAATAGACAAGAATAACAATACCAGTACACAACAAATACCAAATCACACATTTTTGTGTCATCTCTACCTACAAGCAAAAGATGTTTACTGTGAATTCTTCTAATGCTCTGCAGATTTCATTTACACAAAGTTTTGAACCCGTTCTAGTTGGTAATCTTTGAAGTGTAAGGAGATGTGGTAATTAAGATGCTTAAATGTAAAGCCATGAAATAACATGACATTCATGACATACACCCAAGCTTTTCTGTAGATCTTTTTCAGGTACCTCTTAAATTGTTGGTACCCTGGAAACAGCAACATTTTTAAAATAGGTCAAATAAGTTTTAACCTTAATAAATTAGAGAATTAACATATTTATTGCATTCCGTAATGTTGTTCAGGTGGAGAAGCTGTCTCTCATACCCCTCTTCAGGACTGACTGAGGAGAAAAAGGGTCTCCCCAGGCCACTTTTGGGGTGTGTTGCCAAGAGAGTGAAGGGCACAGTGCACAAACATTGACTTACCAAGGAATAGAAAGGGAAAAATGAGCTTTGGCACCTGTTTGCATCAGACTCTGTCCAACCCTGGAAAACCATCCTGGCCTGGGGAGAGCTCTTCTACTGGCACAAATCAGAACCTGAAACAGCACAGCAGAACCACATGCCTGGACACCACCCTCTACACCCTCAGTTCTGACTCCAGTTGTGTGTGGTGACCTGGTCTCAGGCTTTGTAACCACCTACTTTTCTCACAGCAACATGTGACCTTGGAGCAGAGGCTGCCCTGATCACAGCTGTCTGAATGCGGTGCTGCCTAGGTCTGCCTGAAAATGACCAAAGTAACTATTTTCCTACATAGTGTATCTTTAAAATTCACTATTAGAAGACACTAAAATACACTCTAGGCCTTGGCTTAATTTAGGAGTTTGCTGTACCCTGCTCTTCCTTTAACAGAAGTGCCTTGTTTCCCTGGACAAGTTTCTGTATGACTCACCATTTCCATAACCTCAGCCTCACATTCATGAATGCACCAAGGCTATTGAATATTTATCAGATTTTGGACGTGTTTTTTTCCCCTGAAAGATTTGCATTTAAATAAATGACAACAAAAGAGAGCTGAAAAGAGTCTTCCAGAACTCCCCCACATTACCTCTTTCAACTTCTGTACCATCATTGCAGTCATTGTCTACCAAATCTTCCCAGGCAGACAGAGAATATATTACTGTTACAAAAAAGCAAGATGCAGTTTGGGAACAATAACTGCAAGCGATTACATGAGTTTACAACATGCATATTGTTATGACACTTGTAGGTTTTTATTGCTATTCTTAAAAAGTCTACATATTTGCTTAATCCTTCATGGAAACTAATGTTGAATTTGCCACTTATAACTTTTTTGTTATTTTATTTGATTTCTTTTTCTGGAAGATGCTCTGCTGGAAAATCTGAACTTATCTTCCTTTAATTCATTTAAAATTAACTTCCTCAGCATAATCTTTTTCTATCCTCTCCCTAGGTGATAGCCACTCTTCTCACAAGAGAGTCTTCTGGCAGCATTCTCTCCCCATTTTTGGAGCAAATGCCACCAATGAGGATCTGCCACTCTCTTTGGTGCCAAAAGAACTGAGATGTTTCTGTTGGACTGGCTCCAACAAGGGTGAAAATCAGAGCTTCTGCATGTTCCTTCAAGTAACAAAAAAGAAGCACCACGATCTCGCCTACCTACTCTCTGCACAGGCTTTTCCTTTCCCACAGGCATCCCTGCAACACCAAACATCCACAGAGCAGTGAATAAGCTCAAGATCAGAGACATGGAGAGTTGTGCTGCTAATAGAAATGGCTGGTCAGGACATAGAGAGCTATGTGGAAAATCTTGGAATCCATTTTCCCTTCACCTTCACCCAGTAATGCAGAGAAAGGGAAGATGAAAGTAAAGGAGAAAAAATTATTAAAACAGTAATTAAAAATAAAACCAGTTTTGAGAGCTTGGGGCTGCCTCTGAGGGTCTGCAAAACAGAGGCAACCTTTGCTAAACATCCACTACCTCAGAGCAACAACTGAGCTCATCTTCCCATCCCTACCACTATCCAAACTCCACAGAGAAACAAACAGGAGCAACCTGAGCCTCTTTCTCCCCTCCCCATGTCCCACGTGAGAAAATCTGCACCAGGTAAAGGCAGCACCAGAAGATGGACCAGAGGCATTTGGGTGTGTGATGCCATGTACTAAGTCATGCTTGTAAACATGATTTCAAAGGCAAGTTTTGCTTTTGCAAGGGATTTTTTGGCCTTGCTGTTACCATGGTGTGCTAAGAGGGTCAAGGACAGAGCAGCTATGACTCACAATGCCACAGCTGGCAGATAGGATGTCTGTAAGAACCAGAAATCCTGTCCCATTGCTGGTCATTTTATCAGTCCTAATGTACCTGCAGCTGCTAAACTGCACTGCAAGAATATTGAATTTGTACAGCTCCTTCATGCTGGCAATTGCAGTAGGTATAGAAAGGTATTACAAAAGCACAGAGAAAGGCTGGATCTATTCAATTCCCAAGGGGGCACCATGAGAAAGTTCAGCAACTTCCAGACCATCACACTGCATTTGTTCTGGTGGCAAGTGCTAACACTGAGGGTTTTCACCCTATATATTTACTAGAACTAATCCATACCTTTGTAAACTCAGAGTAATTTCTATCCTAAGGAACAGCATCTTCTCATTCTAAATCCGCTTTAATGATCACGCCTACCCCACTCCACTGAGACTGTTCAGAAGGAAGAGGCTCTAATCTATTTAGCTTCAGGAAGGGTTTCTCTCTGACACGTGCTCTCCTAATAGACCATTTATCAGGATGAAGGGTGATCCCCAGAGAGTGCAGACAGCAGGACTGGCCTAGCCTGAGTGACAGTCTGTCCAGCGGAGATTGACTTTAATGAAGCACAGAATAAACAGAAAGATTAAGAGAGCGCAAAAATCAGTGACAAGTTTTGAGTCCACCTGGGCAGCTTACTGTGCAGCACAGATCTGTCACTGAGTTATAAATGTTATGTATCTGTTAGGTTGCTAAGGATCAAACACAGCAATCCCACACACATTACAAGTGAAAGCTTTCCCCTTGATTCACACCCTTGAGAAAGGGTATCTGCTTTAAACCCAGAAACACAAGCTGAGGGTGGACTGGACTCGGGCAGTTGTCTGGTCTGACCCTCTGCTCAGAGCTGGGCCAGTTTCCAGTATGTTGCTCAGGGATTTTCCAAGTAATTTATTTTCAGTTTACAATCTTTTGTAAATATTCATGATGGAGTTTGTTTCTCTGTGACAAATATAGTGACAGTATGGGATCCATCTTAGCAAAATTCAGACCACAGCATCTCCCAAAATCTTGTTACTGCCTATGGACAGAAGGCAGGTGTGCCTGCCAGTTAGAAACATCTACCTCAGGGTGAGATTGTGTCAGCAGCTCTCTGCACTGCCTCTCAATGGAAAAAGACCGACTCAGACACAGACTACTTTGGACAATGACTTGCATCCACAAACATCAGGCACACAGCCCTGAGGTGTAGCCAAGGCTCATTTTTCATTGTGACAACTGTGACTCTAATGCCAGACATCTCTCCAGCATCTCCAAACTTATTTCTTTTGTTGGACTTGGATAGAAATTCATAAATGGAGGCTGAAGCTACAAATGGAGAGAAGTTTTTCACCTAGTGATAACAAGCCTCAATGTGGACAGGATTCTTACTACTACACCACCTCACAGCTAGAAAAGCCCAATTACAGTGTATATATCTACTACCAGCAAGTAAAGAATCATGTTACATCTTGTCTCTGGATGATCTGCTGGATGTAAAGACACCACTTTGGTAAAGCAAAGAAACCAATCATCTTTCTGCAGAAGCTCGTGTTGAAGAGAACACACATTGCTGGCAATATACTTCACCCCCAAAAACCTGGAGTTTGAGTTCTACTTTCTAGTGCAGAATTAAGTCACTATTAACTACTTTCAAATAGTTTTGCTCATGCAAGCCAAACTCTTTACCAAAACAAAGCAGAAGTTTCCAAACAGAAAAATAACTCAATACATACTGTTATTGCCAAATATCAGAACCACCTATAGTTTTCGACAGAAAGTGGCTATGTAAAATCAGCTTTATAGATGTCGTTCTGGAGTTCACACTGTCTAGTTTATTTCCCTGTAAAAAGCCTGTTTTGTCTGTGCCAATATTCACGTATGACATCCAGCCCAACAGACAATGGTTGCTCCACTATACAGACTTCTGTATGTGTTTGGTTTTTTAAAGCACAATAGATAAGGTGTGAGCACAAGAAGCTGGATGTGAAACAAGCAATACAAGAAGTGTTTCAGGATCCCCATCTGCCCATGTTGCAATTGTACATGGCCAACAGATGATGGCACCAAAATTCAGTCTGTTAGCAAATGCTACTTGGGAATTGACAAAGTGCTTGGGCAATTACATAAAAATAAATGTATTGAAATGTAGCCAATTTAAACTACATAAAATAGACAAAACTAAGGAAAGGATGGAATGCACCTTTTACAGTAAATCATCAATTTTCCCTGCTCCCTTCTTGCCCACATGTCAAAGACTTTGTCTTTCAAAGTATGCAGTCACGGTCTGACTTCTGAGGGACACTTTGGACAGATATTCATGTTAATGGCATCATCATATCTTCAGCCTTTGCTAATCTTGTCCTATATACAGCAGTAAGAATGCTCTTAAAAGCACAGGCTAAGTACACAATTAAAAGCACAAGCAAGAATGTGAAGCTCAAGAATGTACTTCAAAATGCATAAATAATTCGGCTGTTAGAAGTCACAAATGTACTACCTCATCATGGATATTTCCATGAGTTTATTCAATCTTTCTCATTTGCTCTGGTTTAAACAACATCAGTTTTGGCCAGTACTTGAAAAACCATCTGGTGCGTAAATATTCATAAATTAATTTATGAGAAATACAGTCTCCTTTCACTGCTTCTCAGGTAAACATCAGGTGCAGCTTTAAAGAAGCAGCAGCAGTACAGTCTTAAAGCAGCAAGAACTGTATATATGCTTTAAGATTTGACAACCTCATTAGCAATAGTATTTCCAATGCTGATTATACCTTAAAGCAGGAAAAAGGCAGGTGTTAAATAACTAAACAAAGTACAACAAACAAACACTTCAGTGTTTAACAATTTACTGGGTTTAGTCATTCCAGAGGTTTAATGGAAGCTATGTTGTTTTATCTATGAGAAGTGTTTTCTGTTTCCCATATGTTTGCAGAGCCATCATTAAAACTGTAATTTTATTATTGGAATGAGCCTCAAAAATATTATGTCCCATCATTACCTCCTGGAATCAAAGGTCAGATCAGCATTTTGTTCATGGTATTAAGCTCTGATATGCCTCAAGCAAGACGAAGAGGTCCATTAATTCTGGAAGGTCAAAACCCCATCAACTTGTTAGAAGTATAATTAGTAGGTTGAATTCTACAGTCCACAATAATGCTAGTGGCCACGAAGTTTTAAAGCATAAAACTCACTGATATTTCACAAGGGGTATTTAAAATTAAAAAAATACTACAAAGCTTGATTATGGAATATAAAGAGTAAAACATTTTTTGACACCTGACACATTCATATGTTCCTATTGCCAAAATGACTGCATTGAAATTTGAAAGCTTTAAACTGCATCTTCTGTGTTTAGAGATCACTGTGAAAGCAATTTCTATAACTTGTCCATTTATCCCTGCTAGCTCATTCATTTACTGATAGGACTGTCATTTGTTGACAGACAGTAATGAAGGTATTAGTAGCCGCTTTATCCTGCTTTGTACGTTTTATATACCTTTCCTCAATAAAGAATATTTTGACACATTAGAACAAGACAACATTATTCTTTATGCTTGATGCACAGGTAGCATCTTTTTACTAGTATGTGCCTATGTTAAAAAAAAGCACAGATTTTTATTATTAGACACTGCACCCTGCTTTTAAGTTATGTCAGGAAAAGGCTTTAGATGAGATGTCAAAATCTGGCTGTTCAAATATGCAAATATGACTTTTACATCATCAAAAATACTAAGATTCAAAACCTACCTTTGTTATTCATGCAAAGTATGTTGCAGGGATTTTTTTTTTTTAATAACTCCAAAGTTGTCTGTACTGTTCCAAAGTAAATCTTCTGTTCTCTATGACTGATGCTTCTCCCTCTATTTTGAGTATTACGCCTTGGTCACTTGCTCAGGAACAGCCTTATAAATGAAAACACTGGAATGGAAATTAGGAAATACTTTGTTCCTACAAAAGATACTATATATTCTCTGCTTAATCTGATTTTCATTGAGGGATGATTTTAGAAAGTTGCTTATTCTCCGTATTTCAGACTTGGATCCATTAAAATCCTTCCCTTCTCCAACCTCCCACTGTCAACTTCTTAAGGGATTTTTTGTTAACTAGGTAAGAAAAAAGTATACCATATTTATATATGTTAACAAAAAGTATACCATGTATACCGAGTTGGACTTCTGCATGCAGCTGTGAAGTGAAAAATGACAATAAGAGGGTTGGGATTAAAAGGCCAAAGTTGCACAGTTAAAATAGCAGTGTTAATTACAAGTTCCATGAGTAGCTAAAATTAAAAGCCAGGGCAGACTAGAAGTGATTTTGTTCAGATTAAGTATTTTACATCTTTTCCTTGCATTACTGTTTTTTTTCCTCGCAAGACCACAGATCAGTTACTAAACTACCAAAGTCTATCCCCATCTTTGTCAACATCTAAGTGCTTAAGTACCACGTCATCACAAAAAGTGAGCCTTGACTGATGAGAAAGCAGCCTACCTTATATACAGGCTGTAAAATCAAATATTATCATAGGATCATAGAATGGTTTGGGTAGGAAGGAACCTTATGGATCATCTAGCTCCAACCCCCTGCATGGGCTGGAACATCTCATTAGCCCAGGCTGCCCAGAGGCCCATCCAGCCTGGCGTGTGGCAGTGACTATGCTGCTGAGCTTCGCAGCTGTCTTGGACTGATCAGCCACCCCTCCCTCAGCTTTGCCAGCCATTGCACCTGAGCTCTTTTGAGTTCACTCATGTGCAGATACAAGGCTAGCATCCTGAGCTGCCTGCACCATAGATGAACCAAGGCAGGCAAGACTGCTTCAACAGGAATCTCAATCAGACATCAGGTGGAATCACCCATTAACACATCTATTTACACATAATTTGCAGAACAAAAGCCCTGAAATTAGTAATCCTTAAAGCAATACAATAGTAGCTCAGTATCTGGCTAAACCCTCCAGGAAGATACAATTATCAAAGCTGCAACTCCAACTAATACAAATCAGAAGAGAGGAACTGTAGGGTCAAGGGAGGAGCCTGTGACTGGTAGTAAAGCACCAGAAGAATAAAAAGAATGAATTTCTCCACTCCTAGAACACAGCTCAACGATGAAGGGATAGGGAAGATGAAAATCTCAGGAGGAGCTTCAAGAGGCCACACCTTCCTGGCCACTAATAAAAAAATGTCATTTATTTTAAAGAAATGCACAAGGACTATAGTGCTGTATTTATCTTTGTCCATCTTCTTCATCACATCCAAAACACCATGCTCTGTTCTTCTGGGACAAACATGTGTGTTCATGTATCTGTGTATTTTAGTAATTTATATAGAACTAATCCAGTGGCCTGATGAGAAATGCACATTACATTTAAATGAGCAAAGGGAATAATAAAGAAAACAGCTAAATCCCATTACAGGTGTCTGTGAGGAAGAGAATACTGATGTGGAGCTCCAGTTTGAGAATTTTAACAGCTGTCAACATTAAAATATCCCAGTGGGAATTAGAAGAGTAAAGCCTTTAACAAATCTTGCAGGTTACTGATGTTTGGCCTGTGCAACCACAGAGGGCTGAAATTAATGGAGCAAGGTTTAAACTCCATCAGTGGTTTAGGATAATTTTGTATTCTGGTAAAACTCATCTTCATCACCCAGAATAAATGCCTGTCTTTTACCAAGAGAAATCTAGTCAACGTAGCATTTTCAACCTTCTGAATGCTCAGACCAATATATGCAACCAGAGGACTAAAAGTACTGTCTCACTCTTAAGCGTAGCAAGATTTAAATTGTAAGCTACTGGTAGCTTGCTACTCCCTTGCTTTAATTACCCCAGTAGAAATATGAGCTAGGTTCAATAGAGCATACAATAATGTTCAATGAACTTAATTTCTGTTAATTACAAAAAAAAAAAAAATAGAGACCCTCCTTAAGAAGAGATATTTGTCTTGTTCATAGACATATTTGCCTTATGTTTATCCCCACTGCTATGAAACATCTTTTCTTACCTTCACACAAGTGCTCTCCCAAGTTCCAGCATTTTGTGCAAAGAACTATGTGGCCCTCTGCAATATGAATCACTATAATCAATATTCAAACAGAAAATAAACACTACAGGATCCAAACTACAGCAGGATTTGGCTTTCAAGATCCAGAGATGCTTGCATTTTAATGCTTGGTTAACTCACTTCAGTATTTTAAACTATACACCATTCTCAAAACTTCTGTAAATAATGGACAGTTTAGACTGAGAGTTTCCATCTGCTCTGGTAACAAAGAATTTTCTTTCTAGTCACTTGGTAAAAAAGGATTCTGATACTGTGTTCTTCTTCTATTCATTGATCTATCCAGGTAATTTTCAATTAGTAAAGTAAATAATTACAGGTTCCAAGAAGACATAATGCTTATTAACAGTACTGCAACTCATTAGAATGCAACTCACTGTAGAATAAAATGAGCCCCTCCTATGCTCACTTGTCCTTAAAAGAAAAATTATAGAAATAAAAATAATAATTTAAAACAGTTGATGCTAATGTGTTTGTGAAAGAAGGAAAGAGTAGCTTTAGCTTTCTGTACCACATGTGATAAACTACTCCTTCAAGCCTGTTAACAGTTATTTTGAAGGTTATTCACAACTATTGCAAATGAAGGGCCATTTTCAATCACTTGTAATAAAAGGGATGTTGAAAACATATCCAGAAACAGGTTAAGAAACACCATACAAATGAAAGCTAATTTGCACACACACACATAAAATTTCACATTTGAATCCAGCAATACCGGTGTTGCAAACTGGTATTTAAAATTCAGCATATTTAAAACATAATTAAACTTTTGTAAAATAACATGTTTTCCCAATTGTCAACCATCTAAGTGAGCAAGGAAAATTGGGTCCAAAAGAGACTCTCTTCCTAGAGTCCACCTTCTGCAATGAAATCTAAACTATGGTTAAACCCAGTTTTTTAGCTAACTACAGTACAACACAATAGCATTTGGCTAAGCCTGCAGATCTCCAGGGATTATTAGCCCTTTGCTAGTAAATGTAACCTTTAAATCAATTTTTTGCAGACTGAGGAAAGCAGAAAAGAAAACACTGGATTGAAGATCTAAGGTGAATAGAGCACTAGTCCAATTTCTTAAATGAGCCAAACCTATCCAGTGGCTAGAGCACAGGGAGCACGTGCTACTCATCCCAAAGCTGTCTGAAGGTTAAGTGAAAACAGGCTACATCTTGCAGCACTAACTCATCATCTGCCACGAGGAAATCTGCTTAAGTAGAGTGCTGAGGATGGTATGCAGTGTGTACTCTTCAGAATGTTGCTAGAGAAATGAGGCAGTTGCAAGTGTATTTGAAAGAGAAAGGACCTGACTGTAATTAGGGAGGAAGTGCACATTAAAGGCTTTTAAAATTTAATTTGGATACCAAATTAAATCTTATTTCTCTTTCCTTAACATCAACAACAAAAATCTTATGACCTAAAATAAGCTGCTTTGAAACTTAGAACAGCAGCTATTAGTGGCTGTATTGTACTATCAGCCTGAAAATACCCCCAATGAGGTCTTGCTGTACTTGCCCTACAAATATATGAACCAATCCCTATCCTAAAAATTTTGTAGTTTGCATGTTATAAAGTCTAATTATAGTGTGAGCATAAACCACAAAACCTCCTACAAGTGGCAAAAATCAGAAAAATTGAGATAATTACAACCCTTGCTCATCCTGATTTTTGAGGCTATTTTTAGAACAGCATAGGTTGATGTGCTCTGAGCTTTTTCATATTTGCATTAAATCCTCTGTGATTCCTCCTCTGAAATGTGTGCATATGCTGAGTCCATGTGAGATGCTACCACTGGCGCTTGTCATAAGAATTAAATCCCTCTCAAGCTTGTTTACAGCTCAGCACTTGTCATACTGCTCCCCTGAGCTTCATGCCTGGTTGGGTTTTTTCTTTCTCTTTGGCTTTGTGAAAGATTTAATTTCTTTTTGTTTATGAGTGTACTTACACTTGCAGGTGCAGAAAAGAAAAAAAAATCACTGTACCCAGATGTTCTGAAGCTGCAGTAGCATACATACAGCTGAAATTAAGCTGAAAAGCTGTAGCAGATAAAACCAACTTTCTCATACATTCTATAGCATATTTAATAAACTTATCATATTTCATTGACAAGAAGGCTCTCAAATTCCATTTTAGGAAGACCAGAATATTTTACAGTTGTTTTCTTTGCCCTTTCACAAAGAGCTTTTTAACATCTGAACGTGGTCCAATTACTCCTATTTTCAGTTTCACTAATATCCTCTTGTAATGGTTACAGACTCCATCACCACTACAGCTACTGCAAACCAAGCTGTCTTAGCTCATTACTGAGTTTATTGAAGCTCACCATTTCACCCAAATTTTCAGTCATAATTTGAAAATTATATTATACTGTTTAAACAAAAAACAACAACAAAACAACCAAAAAAACCCAACCAAAAAACCCCTAAACAACCCTTTTGCTTCTGTAGTAATAGGAGAAGTCATTGTCTGGATTGCCCGTAGGGACTCCAGTTCTCATCTCTCATATCACATCTAGTTAAGCACATCTCCATTTCACAACTGTCACTGGTTAACCCTGCAATTCATTTACCCACCACATACTGCAACAGTCATAAAAGGGTGAAAACACCAGTAAGCTGTGGTTTCACAGGCACCTGCTGCAGCCATCCCTCTACACACAGAGCAATGGCTTGTCTGCTTCACCTTCACAGCAGCTGTAGGCAGAGCCCCTCGAGGCAGCAGAAGGGCTGCTCACACCTTTGCTCCACCTCATCACCTGCATGGAGAGCCCTTCTACATGCATGCTCCCAGTCAATCCAGTTTATTCACACAACTATGTGTGGAACAAAATTCTTCTGTGGACTTTTTTCTGATCAACTTTTACCTTTTGATTTTTCCAGTCATGCACAATTTGCAACACAGAACTTGCTGACAGTGGGAATAACAAAAATACAAGCATCTGATGCAGAACCCACTGGAATTTTAAAGGGCACTCTTGTGAAACCTAAACAGATGAATCTGCTTTTTTTTAGCTGTTTTCAGCTTCAGTAACTTCCTCCAGAGCTCCACTGGACACTATGTGGAAGAGCCTGATCAATGGTTCTGTGACGTGACCTCTACAATCACAGCATTCTGCCTGCTGGCACAGTGGGGAAGTCAATTTTTTTACTTTTATACCCAAGTATTTGTTGGGTTTTCTCTGGATTTCCAGCAAGCATAAACGTTTCCTGCTTTGCATGTTCAGCAGGGTAAATGAAGCATAGGAGACCCTAGTGCGTAATACAGGTGAGGTGCAGAAGGTGCTTTTCACCTCCCCATAGCCAGATATATTGCAATGATATATATTTCACTTGATGGATAGGAACTGTGTTTGGACCAAGTGAACTTCATCCATCATTGATCTTTAACTAATTGGTGTACATTATACTCGAGAGTATCAGTTTACAGTCAGGTCAAATCTTTGTGCCATGAAGTGACTGGTAACAGTTTTGTCTGATGCTGCACAGAATCTCATGTTTCTTAATAGAGATGTCTACTGCCATTAACCAAATTCTTATTAATGAAAAGACTAAAAGTAGAAGCATTTTGCTTGTACATGTTCTATGTTCCACTCACTGTAAAGTTCCGATTTTCTGCTGCTTATTGATCTTTTATTGCAATGAGGCATCTTGGTAATCCAACGACACTCTTTGCTTGCTGCTTTGTATTTTCTCTGGAGATTCTGTTCAGAATTCCTGTCACCTTTAGCATCACCTATAAGGAAAAGAATACAGCTATTATGGCTGGGAGTCAGTTCAGAGTGGATACATTTTACCCACTCTAATTAAGGATAAGCAAAAGACTGACCTTCTAAACATTTTTTTCATAGTTCCCTCTCCTCGTTCCCAGTATGTTTTGCAGGGTAACATACACAGAGATGTGACCAAGAAATTCTTGTAACAGTGCGAGTAGATTGTAAGCTCTCTCAAACAATACATTTTTTTTTGATGGAAAGAACCAACACATTTGTAAGGACTGTGTAAACAGATTAAATAAAGAATACATTAAAATAAACCACAAATTATGTGAGATGACAACAGGAATTTTTATTACTGCCAAAATATGAATAGCAATTAAGAGGCAATAATATGTTAAAAGCTTCCAACATGGCTGAGTAGCTCACCTAGTCAAGAAGCGTGCTTGGATTAGTAAAATGCTCTAATTCAGGTATAATGGCAATTTTAGACCAATCTGTTTAGACATCTTTATGCTCAACACAACCCAAGGATTGCTGCTGAACTCTCATTTTTAATGTTATAAAAACAAGATCCTCTTTGTGTTTTATTACTCTGTTCAGGTACATCAGGGAAAATAAAGTTATGTTTTCATTATAGTTGCACATACTCTGTGTGTGTGTGTGTGTGTACACACAAACAAAGAAAAGTAACAGGAATGCAGGAACAGTCCAATGTCCCAATGTCACAAAGGCTTCACCTGACTTCCTACACTGCCACCATTTAACTATCAAGTTCGGTGTTTCTAAAGTTTTCCTTTAAGGCTGAATTATTCCTAACTACTCACAGCACTGGGAATTCATTTTGATTGCCTCTAGTCTGTCCCACTTAAATGATATCTAACAAATACACTGGATTTCATTAAATAACCTGGGAAATGATACTATGTGCCTTCAACTTGCTAGCCCCAAGAAATAGTGAAGTTTTTCCAAGATTAGGTGGAAAGATAAATCTCGTCTGAAAACCCAAGAAACTGGTACACAAAATTCAATCCTCATTTCAGGCAGTAAACACACATGTAATTTAAATACATACAATTTAGAAACTATTAAGCATTCATGTTCCAATTCTACAGCATTAAGAGAAGAAAACAAGGGCTTCAATTTGTTGCTGTAATATCATGACAGATCCATATGAAAAACTCACAAGAGGCTCTAAGGAACAGACCCACAGGTGATTTTCCTTTAATCAAAAGGACTAATTCTTAACTACACTATTTATGAGCAAAACATATGAAGGTTACATTTTCAAGGCTACCACACTGTCAGTATGAGACAATTTCCTTCATAAAGAAATGATTATTCCCAAAATTTTTTGGAGAAAACAGATCTTTTGACTTAAATGCCTAACACTGAGACTTTAGTAAATTAAAGTATGAAATGCAGTTTATTTACATTAGATTCATAACATAAGCAACCCAGCAATGCTGCTTAAAATTGGAGAATTGCTTGCTGAAAAGCTACTGGTTTTGATCATGGACTTGATCTTATTTTGGCCTGATTACAGCCCACACATGTAATTTGAGCAGTCGATTTCCTTAATAAGAAGATAAACTTGCTCAAACATAAATGCAGATACAGATATAACATCACAGTTATCTTTCTGGTTGTCAGAAAGAACTCAGCCTCTCTGATATAATGGTTTCAACAGGAAAAAGCCCCTCAACAAACTCAGTACATTTTTTGTCAATAAACACATTAGCCTTATAGCACCTTGAAGGCACAAATACATTCACCTCCTTCAAAGCATTTCACAGATAAACATTTTCCACTTTTTTGTTTTCTTTAATCTGGTGCAAAAAGGAAATATCAACTTTACAAGGTTAATTTGGGTCAATGAAATCACTGAACACAAAAATTTAATTAGCTGTCTTAGAGCTCCAACAGTGATCCAAAACTCAAAGGAACTCTGTGTAGTGTCTGTAAACTAATATGAAATACCAGTCAATATACTTTCCCTTTTAGCACAGAATTGGGAAAATTAGAGTCAAAATCCTGCATAAAAACAATATTCAAAGGAGATAACATGCCATCCTTCATTCAGGGACTGAGAACTGTCCTTTTGAACTACATTAAAACTGGAATAAGCATTTTCTTAAAAGCAAAAATCATTCAATGTAATCATAAAGCATACTTACCTTTTTCTTTTTAAGGGCATGTGAAGCATACATCAAAATATACAGGATGCAACTAGACAAAGTAAGTTCACAAGCTGCAAAAACCAACACTAATGAAAAGAGAGAACAATTAGGTATAAATTTGCCCACCACAAAAAATTCTAAGTGGTCTGTAACAAAATTCTGCTGTGACAGCCTATGGTCACAGTCTTTAGTGGAATATTTGTTTTTCTGACAGTATAAAAAAAAGGACTGTTTTCTGCATGCCAGCATATAAATAGCAATGCTTAATGCCTGCACAAAAGCTTTAAGATCTTTTAAGATGATGCAGAATACAAGCATTACTCAACATTCTTTACCCTGACCTTTAGTTTCTGATTCCTTCTAGAAGTAGCACAGCAGAAATAACATTTAACATGTATTGCCCAAGGTTCTTCTCTCTCTCTGCCCAAGGCAAAGAAAAGCAGACAAAGTTTTGTTATAAAAACTTCCTTCTTTAACATACATCACCCAATATTTAGAACCAAAGCTTCTCTCCCAAGCTGCACAAGGCAAAAAGACACTGGGGGTTGCACTTGAGGACGATCCAAGTGACTGAATGTTTACTGATCATCATGATAGCTACAGTTTTCTATTAAATGTCAATAATGTAGACAGAATACACGTGGCACACAACTTCCTTAAAAATAAGCAGTATATAAGCAAGCTGCAGTGATTATTCACGCAAATATGATAAAGCTCTTGAGATGAGGGGAAGGGGTGATTCTACTATGGTCACCAAGAATTAAGTGACTGTTTTTTGAAAACTGGAGGTGAAATGTCTTCTCCAGGACAAAAAGAGAAGTGACACATTGGAAGAACTACTGATGGCTGGATAGAAAAAACAACTTTTAAGTTACTCAGAAACAACAAACTGAATCATGTGCAGTTATGTTCAATTAACTGAAAACACATTAATGAAACTTGATCCTCCAGAGCTTCTGCCAAAAGTATCAATTCAACTTCTCTTCTTTGGGAAACCTCCCAAATAACATTATAGAAATTAATCCTTGCACTTTTGCAGTCTCCTACAGTGTTTATGAACAAATCTATTAGTTCATATAGGAAAAATAGTAATGAGTTTTAGTTTTCCTCCTCCACAAAAATACCACGCCAGTGTTTTCATGATACTCGTTCCCTGCCTATGAAAAGCTACCTGATGCTTTAGCTAGAACAACTGCTTTCTTTCACCTCTTCTTGCAGAAGGACCAGAAGATATTTGAGTGGTTTGTACCTAACATTACTTTTTGCATAAGCATTGTCAACATGGTTTGAAACAAATGACACTTTACATAATAAGCAGCTGAGATGATATGGATATAATTCTGCCAAATATGCAGGTTTTTGAGTTCTATTTTCCACGTTTTCTGAACACTATGTGGCCAAATCCTTTCAAACTCTTATTAAAATGGTAAACGTTTTAAAAAAATTTAATTGCATAGTAAAATACACATGAGAAAATTTGAAGTATCGCAACTGGTTCTACTTAAACTTCATCTTCTCTACCACCACATATCAGAGCATTATTCAAAATACTTAATTTGCATGGAAGATCATCAACCAGATTAAAAGTACTACAGATTTCCCTGGGTTTCAACACAGGTGTATTCAGGAACTCCCTTGGTAACATACACGTTCAGTTTTGTAGTTGATTAACTGCTTTAAACTGCATAAAATAAAGCATTGCAGTGAGTAACCTTCCACGTCTAAGAGCATGAAGACATCAGACTGGTTAACCAAACCACTATTTAATGATTTCACTAAAGTCTTTAAAGAACAAAAGAATAATCCAACTTATTCCTCTCAGCTTTTTCATAGATTGTGGTATTCAAAGTTCTTCAAGTGGCAGATCTCAAAGAGCTGCGAGTACGTAAACTGTTCCACTTTTTTAAGTCTTCTACACGTGCATGGATGACAATGAAGATGCAGTCCAAAATTTAAATCATACATCTCTTCAGCGCTTGAAAGAACTTTTGAGGCTGTTGAGATCTGGTTTATTTTAGAGGTTCCAATAGTAATAAGCTGGATGGTCTCTAGATCTTAATACTGTTAAGACTCACATAGCAGCTGAGCTCAGTGAACTTAAGAGGACAGAGGAAACTTCAGTTGAAGGCTGACGGGCCAGAAAAATACCTGTATAGTCTGGAAAGGTTAGCACATCATATCACAATACACAGGTACAAAAAATGTTTATGCATAGGCACTTGCTCATTTAATTCTAAAATAAAACAAATAAAACCAAAAACCAACGAAAATCCCCAAGGAAACATAGGTCTCAAATTCACAATATTGAAGCTACTTATTTTTTGGGAAGCGTCACCAAATCTTTTTAAAAAAAGGGAGAAGGCTATGCCCAAAGTTTCAAGCTGAGCATAAAATTATACACAAAGACAAAGTTTTGTTGCAAATATTTACTCAAAAAGTAATAATTTACAGCAGTACTTTAACAGCTGTTCAAAACATTTAACATTCATTAAAAACAAAACTGTAAGTCAAAAGCACATTCTGAATGTTTCAAATGGAGCAATGAAATCAAAAGAGCAAGCTACTGTTAATCATATGCATTCCTAATCTAGCTAACTAGAAGAAAAAAATAACCCCCAAAACAAAAAAAACAAACTAAAACCAGCAGCCATCTTTCTGTACATAACTTAGACTACAAAAAGTCCTGAAATTGAACTGTACAATTCTACTTTATATGCCCTTGTGTCCTATTTTTAAGTTAGCCAGTAGCAGCTGCAAAATGGCAGAATGCATGCCAGGTGGTGTTTCCAGTTTGGAGTTTTCCTTATTTTTGCTTAAAACCACTTTTACATTAAACCATACTTTGGTGTGACTTACAGACCATTCCTATGGGTCTACGGCTAAGAATAATTAAACCAATGGTAAAAGCCTAACAGCTACAGTACTTTCAGCATTATGTCCTACTTTATACAGTTATGTTCGGTATTTCTGCACAGCCTGCACAGTGAAAACCCCACAAATATATATTTTTATTGTAATAATTTCACTTTCACTGAAAGTTTATTAAGGTAAGTTTACAGCCTGGCAGGATTACACCTGTACAGAGGTGCACAAATTCATATACTTCTGTTTACATGCTTTTACAGGCAGGAATGTGACACCAAGTCCCGAGGTTTGTATTTACCTAAACTATCAGCAGACCAAGAACCTTCATTAAAAGTGTGCTCCATATCAGCATCAGAAGTGAATTCCTACTCAATCCCCAGTTCAATGATATTCACACTAAAGAATTTAGAAAAATACCTTCTGGGCGAACAAATCACCTTATCCTGGGCTAGCTATCTATAAAAAAATTAGAATTTATACCTCTTTTCAAGTATCAATCTAATAATATATCACATCCAAGAGACAGGAAGATATATTTTAACATGATACCTTTTTGAAGCTTAATGAATTCAGTCATACATACACATACATGCTACCTCCATATAAAAACTTCCCTTTGGTGTCTCTTCCTTTTCTCCTCCCTTTTAAAACTTTTAGTATTTAGCATCCATGAGCACACTCGTCAGGAATGGTCCATGGTGTTCTTACCATAGTTAAAAACAAACAATAAAATGAACATAATTTCAGCTTGCTTCAATCTCATCTGTCTTGTTTGCAGTTGTTTCCATTCTGCTGGGATTGCTTTCTCTAGAAGTCTCATCTGTTTGTTCAGCGAGCTGTCCTGCTTTCTTTGATGAAGGTGTGACATTACCTTTTTGGAGAATTTCAGTAGCTTCATGCTCTAGTACTTCTGATGGAGTTAAAGGCTCCAAGTGAATACTACCTTGCTCACTTATGTCTGAACTCACGGATTCAGGTTCATCCCTCTTTCTCAGGAACTGCTCAAAACTGACATCGTCACCCAGCGTCAGCTTTAAGTCCCTCACGTTCTTTGCAGAAAGCGCAGTTTCGTCCCGGGTACGCGCTTTAGTCTGCTCATCCAGGACAATGGCATCTGAACTTTGGCACATCTTCATCTCGCTTTCATCACGAATACATTTTTGTTTCTCATCTACTAACTGTTTGTTATTGGCTGAATCACAGTATGCTCTTTTCTCATGTAAAGAATTCTTTGAGATGTTGCCAGGGAGTTCCAAACTAGGAACATTTTCTGTATTTGACAGTGATGAGTCTTCACTCTTTTCAATGGACGCAACTTTTTTAGTTTGATTTCTACTGCATTCTTTTGTTTCATCTGAAGAGTCATGCTCTTGTTTCCTGGAAAAACCAAAACAAGTTATTTTTAGACATGATTTTTATCATTTTGTGTTATAAATGAAATAAAGCAATGGCTGGCTATACTCTCCAAAGTGATACTCAGAGGAGTATTAAATATTTCCTCTTTGAGATTTGTCATTAGGCTTCATAGCAAGATAGGCAGAATTTAGTTAACAGCTGCATTTTTCTTATCCATTTACAAACTCAGCTTTGTATTTAGCAGTCAATTAATACTCTAGTTCTTGTGCTTCAGCTCCAGAAAGGAAGGTTGCCTTTGTGTGACACACAGAATTTCCCAAAATAACACCTGTAGTTCCTCTACCTGCACAGCCTCTTTGACACAGATGCAGATAAAATTGCTTTATACGTTTATACCACCAATTGATTCAGCAATACTCATGAGAATAAAACTAACAGCTGGAAATCTAAATTAACAAATCCAAAATTTATTTGAGCAATCACAATCTGGATTCACTGAAAAAGTGAATCTGTGAAGCAGCATTTTCAGTCACCTTTCAGAGTAAAACTGTGTGTTTATAAAGAGCAAACACAGAAATAGAGAAGTTCAATTTTTTCTGTAATGATTAAATCTAGTAAAAGTTTAATACAATTTTTAATCAATCCAAAGTTTTTCAGAATGATAAGCAGATTGATTGCCTAAAATTTACCTAAAATGATGATGGTGATACACAAAAGAAAGTGTGGGGGTGAGGAAAGGAAAAGCTGGAAGAACAACCATTTGTCTCTTTTCAGATATAAATTATATATAGAAAGTGAAATTAAGAGCAATTTCTCCCAAATGAACTTCTAAAATTTAAATTGAAAGCAACAATCTGAACAGTTACATGCAGAAAAAAGTTGTGAGAAACACAGTAACACCATTTAGCTCATTAATCAAAATGCATTTTATTTTATTTCTTCAAGTGGTTCTAAAAAAGTGGTTTTAAAAAAGTGGTTTTAAACATTTTTTGGCTAAAGCCACTCAAATTCGGTAAGCAACAAGGAGTTCAGAACTTTTAAAAGGAAGAACCAATTCCTTGCTACTATGTTTTTTCATATATTTTCAAGCTGAAAACCTACATATGTTCTACTCATCCTTTAAATTTAATTTAAAGGAATTTAAAACAATTCCAGTGATTCACTTATATGATAAATGATATTAAGTTCTACAAAAAATGGTTATTCTGGAAAAGGAGCTACAAGCATTAAGAAATCCGTTTTCTAGTTGTGCTTTTATTTAAATAAACTAATCCAAGAATATTCCATTTCCTACTTCTACGCTAGGTCAGAGGAATAATTTGAGCAGGAATAAGAGACTGTTGGGCTATCCTTCAGTGGTGAAATTTTGGTGGTCACTGGGGTAGTCACAGCAATCTTTTCATCCTGTTACACTGGCTTTTCATTTATTATAAGGAATGAACTCAAGAGATAGGCCAAAGTCTTTACCAAATTACAACCTGTATTTACTACTTTTCTCAAACAGAAATGTTGGTGTTTGGGTGTTTTTCTCATTTAGTGAAGTAACTAAAGAGTAGGTGGCATTCTCGAATACACAATTGATCTACCCAAGCTCTTCTCTCTCAAATGTCTAGAAAGAAAAGGACAAAAAGTAATACTGGAGGAGGGAAAACTCAAGACTGAGTTCCAGTACAAAAGCCAGTGCTCAGAAGCACCTGTCAGCTGAGGCTGACATAACTGGTTTGTCGTAACTGTTCCTGATTTCTTCATCTATTCCAGAGAAACACTTCAGTTATACAGAACCATATAAACACTAGTTCAATATTTAGAATTGTTTTCATGTGAAAATCTAGTCAACTCCTCATGAAACAGTGCATATACATATGACCTTTAGCTGGTATTTTTCAACAAGCAGCTTGAGGGCAAGATGTAGTTGCAGAGCTAACAGGCACAGTATTGTGCTTTATGTGGGAAGTCTTGAACACAGATATGCAAAAACCAAAAACAAAAATAGGTTTTAAATAAAGGGATGACTAATAACTAACTATCCCATGAAGAGCAGCGTTTCCACACTGAAAAACCCAGATGGATTATATACATGTATATACACAGAGAGACAAGATCCACATCCAGAAACTTCTCAAAGGACAAATATGCCCTGAACATATAAAACAGATTGATTACAATCTTCTTCACCTTCCAGTAAGCAAAATCCCAGCTTCACCCACCCAGCCCCCTTTTCTCACTAATTTTTGGCAAAGCACAGAAAGGGAGGAACAAGTGGTAGGGGAAGAAAAGAAATACATACACACATATTGTTGTGCAACAGTCACATCACAAAAACAATTATCCACAAACAACAGCGATCATTCAGACTGCTAAGCACAACAATAAGTTCCTTTAGATAGAACAGTTCTCCAAAGAAATAATTTGCCTTTGCAATGAACTGCAGATGAATCAGCAGACCCTAGTGATTGTGATAATCTAAAATACCACACTAAAAGAAAAATCATACAGTATTTCAAGAATTCATCATGTTAGTATGTCAGTAGCTGAAAAAGAAAAGCCTTCTATCCAGTACCAGAGACTAAAAGTACTCTTAGTACTCTATGTGCAAATAGGACTGGTTACAGTGTAAGAAAAGCAAAAATTCAGCCATCAAAAATACAGGAGAATGTGAGAATATTAACAGCTGTATTATACAGAAAAGAGGATGTCAGTGAACAGTTGGAATACAAAATCTGACTTCTGTTTAATGAAACCAATGAGTCTAAGTTCATGAGCTGACCACCAAAGTATGGGATATATTAATGAACTGGCTGCCATAGAGTCTATCTGAAATCAGGGCTTACAATAAGACCACTTCAAGGGAGCAGCAAAAGCCATGGCTCTAAATGCGAGAGATGAGTCTACCAAGTACAAACACCCCCACCTCAGGATTAAAAAGCTTGGAAATTAACGTAATTTAGTTTTTTTTTTCCCCATTGTACAGAAAAAGCAAGATTTTGGTGCCAAGTGAGACAGAGGAAAGCTAGGCTCTTACCACTTGATGTTTCAAAATCCTACTACCTCAAGCTTTATTGCTGCATTAGAGTATTTTATTATTTTATATTGGTAATTTCATATTAGGATTTTAAAAATAATTCAAGGAAAAATTCTACAGCAAGAAAAAAAAACCCAACCCTATAAAACAAGTGACATTTACACATCTGCATACAGAGTAGTTGCAAAGTGTGTGCAAATACTCCCTTCAGACTGTGCAATAGGATTCTCCAGGTAACAAAACTTGTATTCCAGCTGCATTTACATTAACAGTTTTGTGTGATCCACTCCTTACTGTTCCCACATAACTAGTTTGGTCTACAAGGCAGTCCTGGGGCATGCAAACTACATTGCCTTCCTGAGGAAAATGAACTGGAAGCTCTGATCCACATGTGCTCCAACCCCTAATGGAGCTGAGTCCTCAAGAGTCCAAACCAACACGGGATGTTCCAGGCAGCTCTGCATGTGTGTGCACAGCATGAGCACACTGTCCAGGGAACATGAGTCTGGTCTAAAAGAACACCTCTGAACCTCAATGCAGTGAAAAGATGCAGCATTTTCAGTGTCAAATGCTTTCATCTACTGATCTGCTCCTGGGGCACTAACTACTTGATAAATATCAACATAACTACCCTGGGTTAATAACAGAGAAAAGTGTGAGGACTGAGAATCTCTAGTGCTAGAACTACAAGACTCCAAAAGTCTGTCTTAAAGCCTATGAAACAGCATTAAACTAAGTTTTCATCAGAAAGAACAGAACAGATTTATATATTAAAATTATTTTTGTCTACTTAGACACAGTGACAAGAAGAAATAGTACATCATATTCAACTAGAATGACAGTGACCATTTACTAATCCGTAGCCTAAAGACAGAGGTAACTTCTAATACCTCAACCATTTAGTGTCAATTATTAAGCAAGCATTTTAAGTGAAGGCAGAATTTCAAACAATTTGACCCACCCACCGTATGACAGAATAAAAAGTGATGAAGCAGGCAGAGTTACTCTGAAAGCAGTTAGTCTTTTTTTCTTTAGAGGTAGTATAATTGCCTATATAAACAAATAATCAAAATTAAGTTCTGACTATGTTTTTAAAGGTTAATGTTGCAACAATTGTGAAAGATCACTAACTGGGATAATATATTTCAGGCTGTTGATTCTGGAGTAATATGAAATATAAGCCAATAAAAGGTGTAAAACTTCAATTCTTTCCCCAGACTGACATAATTTAAGTGTAGAGATGTAATTATTAGTTACCCGACAATTTCACAAATTTGCTCTGCTAAGAATTTGGTTGTGTAAGCTTTTTATAAATGACAAAGGTTTTTAAATACCTAAAGAAATAGACAAGAATTAACATTTTATACTGTATTTTAAAATTGTTTCCCAATTGCCCCAGTAATACTGTTAACTTACAGACAATATGATAAAAGTTTCTTTTAACCATCCGGTAAATTTATTTAATATCCTACAAATTTTGACTAATTTGCTGTTTAAAGCATTAGTTATAATGCATTTTGACACTTGGAACCTAAATTCTCCATGTCTTATTGAGAAAGTACCTTACAACTGCCACTGGAAATTTTCTATCACAGGAAACGTTAGGAAAATACTAATCAAACACTTTTTGCCCAGTTACCTGATAAATAACACAGCATGTGTTATTTTATGTACCTGATTTCAAGATGCAGCTGATCATTGTATTTACCTTTCAAATGTTGGTGTTTCTGTTTTTCCTTCAGATAAACTAGGTCTTGAAATTTTCTGTAATAATTAATGATATTTCTTTTACTTTACATTCATGAGCAGCTGATGACAATATAAAGTTGTAGAAATATTTTCACACTGATATTCCCATGAATCTATTATGTAGCAGAGACTGAGCACAGATCTCAGTAAAGATCTTTCCAAATAGTCTTCTAAATTAAAAAAAAAAAAAAAAAAAAATCACCAAGACCCACAGAAACAAAGCAAAACTAGAAGGCAACTATTGTAGCCTTGTCCATAAACACTTACTTTCAATTACGCCTTAGTGAATAGGCGTGAATAGGATGAAAACTAAGTCTGGACAGTTTAATATTTGGACAGAAAAAATACCTGAACTAAACTTGTGTTTTGCTAGCACAAAAAGGTCAAAAAAAGTGATGCAAAAGGAAGTTGAAGTTAATACATTTTTTAAGCATTACACAGGGTTTGAGTCCTACAAATGCTATTACATTACGTGTAAACATATGGAAGATTCAAGAGAAGGCTTGTCACAGAAGAAACTTTTGAGTTTCTATTAAAACTTATGCAATGAAATAAACTTTTAAACTCTAAACAATATGGAAAAATATTTTCTTTCCCCTTTAATTTTTATAACGGTAGAAAACCATGTGAATGAAAACTGCCGTTTAGAAACAGCCAACCAGTGTTCTAAAAGCATCCTATACACTACAGGGCATCTTACTTATATATTATTCTTATTTAGGAAACACTAAGTGCCTAAGTCACAAAATTAATTACTTAGACTTTTTTTTTTGCCTCAAAACAACTGTAAGTTAATTTTGGTTCAAAAATAGGAGAGGTCACTGTACATAAAGATGAACATTTAAAATTATTATTTGTATCACCTCATATTTAAAACTACATAAACAATGCTACATACGTTCAGCATAGTAATTTTTCCCCCACAGAACTGGTATATTTTGTTTCAATGAGGCCAAATTACATAGCAAATATTTGAAAATTGTATGGCCAAATTAAGCTTCTTCCATATATTAAAATACTCTTTGCAATATGGCTGTTGTACTTTGTTCTATTTCCATCATACAAAACTCAAACCCACGTGAGCCATGCTAAGAAAATTTCCAACTCACAATTACTGCATTCTACCTTCTCCTCTCCTCTGCCCTGACTGACCTGTTTGCCCTTGAGAACTACCAGGATTTCTTGACTCACCTCATAGAATTTTAAATGCTATGTTTTTAAACTACCTGATTCGTCCATTTGTATTTTTGGTTCTTCAGCACCCTAAGGGTCTATCCTTCAACCTCCTGCTGTGTATTTCAACAAACAGCCAAAATGTCAAGCATCTGGCTGCAGCAAAAGTAACAGGTATTCCACAGCACCTTGGAAAAAACAACCAGAGGTTCCACATGGCCCAGACCGCATGGACAGACAGCAGCTCACTGTTCTGAAAGGTCTTGGTTCAGGTGCTCTGTAAGCTCAATCAGCTAACATCAAAGAAGTTTTTGCTGTTCTGTGTTCTCTGTCTTTTCCAAATCTAAGGGCTATGGTGCGGGGTTTGGGTTTTGTTGTGTTTTTATTTGGGTTTAGACAGAGGATGTTGCATTTTTTGTTTTATTTTTTAAACAAAAGCCAGTATTATGGAACACAATTCTGTGGAGAAAAAAAGCAAATTTGACATCTTCTTTAAAGCTGAAAAACAATACAGGATAAAAAAGAAGAACTAAGAGGAAACACACCTGAAGTGGTAATGGAATCTATGGAAAAGGTGTGACTGTGTAAGAGAATCTTTCTGAACACTGCTGAATGAAAATGAATGGTCTTCTTATTTCTACAAAACCATTGCTTCTGTCATAGAAACTCACCAAACCCTTTGTATTTTGGAAAGCTGGCAAGCAGTGTTACAAGATAAATCTTTCCTACGCCTGACGACTTCTCCCACTCTGGGAGCTCTGTAGCATCATTACCATCTGGGATTTCTGCAACAAGACTGCCCTTTCTGAAGGGCAACAAAAAGACAACTTCTTAAAAAAATCTGTAAAATCAGAATCCAAAGATGATATTTCTGAAAAAACACTAACAATATGATGTACTGATACAGATTCTGATGGGCCTCCAAAAATAAAGGTTCAGAGTCAATATTAATCCAGATCTCACAGTTACCAATTTCCAGGCTCCCTGAATATGAAGATACATAAGGAAAGCAAACCATTCCTTCATTGGAGGCTGGCATTCAACTCAGCCAAAGGGACTGACTATAACCTACAAACTGCATACCTCTGGTGTGGCAGCCCCACTGAAGATGTGCCTCTGACACAGTCCAGCTTTCTGCAGTAACACACAGAAAGCTGGATTCTTAAACTATGCAGATCCTCTGAACACCATGACCAGTAATTTATGTATAATTGAAAAAGAATTGTCTTGGACCTTCAATCTAGATACAAAGTTCAGAGATACTCTTAGACTACACGTAGAAAAGACATTACCCCCAGCTTAGCTTCATTCTCTCTAATAGAGATTTCGGTGTGGATAACGAATTAAGATTCAATGTTTTAAAATACTGTATGGTTGAAATAAAGATAAGGATGAAGATATTTACAGTTAGAAAGCAATTTGGTAATCTGAAACTGTTAAAGTTGATACTTATGCTGAGCTTAAACATACTTCTCTTCAGAATTCTGACGTGTTTTATTGGGTGTACGGAAATTATAAAATAAAGTTGTTTCATGTAAACTCTTCCAGTTACCTTGCCTCAGGAAAACCAGGAACCAACAGTCTTAAGATAGTAAGCATTACTTCTATTCTAATTCTACCTGAGGAATGATCCCCTCACCAGAAAGGCCTTTTAACCATGACTGAAGTACTCTAAGATTTGAAATGCTAAATCAAGTGCATAAAGCTACCTGACAAAAACATTCCACAATATAAGCTCAGTTTTCTTTCATTTGTCTACCATAATACAAATACCTGGAGCAGAGCTGTAGTTTACTTTAGGACAACCGGAAAACATTGCAGCTGACCTCCAACTACTCTCTGGAGGGGATTCTTCCCGCAAAATACCTTTACAGGCACAATCCATACATTAGATGAGCTATAAATTATTTAAATTTATTGACTTTGAAATCTACATTAATTAAACAGTTTATCACAACATCACCAAAATTGATTTTCTGTGTTTCTATAAGAAAATGTTATCGCAGAGATAGCAAGAAGTATCTCCTACCAACTTGTTAAGTCATCAGTTCTAACAAAACGTAACCTTTCAAAGGTTTCTTATAGAAAAAAAGAAAAACCAAACAAACCCCTCAAAATTGCTTATGCCTATATCTTCTTTGTTGATGCTGCATTAAAGGCAAATTTAATCTGCTGAAGTATGGTGCTGCCTCTATTGTATTTAGATAATGTTATTAATCATAAATTAAATTATTCACAACCTCAGCAAGTCTTAATGGTTGTCTACAGGGTGCAAAACACTTGACATAAAAAACAGCTTTACCACTTAAATTTTATGAAAACTGTATACTAATAGTAGATTGATCAAGCACATGTATTTTCCTATATCCAAAAAAGCAGTCTAAACCCAGACCTTTTGAAGAATTTAAGCACATAGTATCACCACATCATGAATACTTTCTAACATTAATGTTCTAGCAGCTAACCAGCCTCTTAAAACTGTAGCATAAACAATCACATATTATTATTTGTTACATCTTAATCTGCAACAATAGATGGCAAAAATATCTACAAAAAAGGATTGGCTCAGTAGCACTATAAAAATACTCTTCTAATTAACAGAGAAATAATCAGGATAAATCAAATGAGAACACATTTTTTTGGGTCAGGACTTTAAATACTCCAAAGTATTTAATCATGAGTAGCCACACCAGTATAAGATGATGCAACATCAAATATTTAGCTTTACTGCTTTAATGATTTATATGCAAGAACTTAAAACAAATATGTTGGAAATAGGCTTTTGTCATAAAACACCCACTCCTGATAAAAAAGTCACTCCTGTTAGACTCACTTAGACACAAATAGATCAGAAATCACATATCCAAGGACAAAACATACTGTTCTTCCTGTCTCAATAAATTAAAGTTTTGCCACTAAATTAAATGTGTTTGAATTGGACCCAATATCTACAGATCATTTTAAATCCATTATAAGTGTTATTTTACACAACCAAATTTGAGAGTTTTTTGTGTTCATGCTTTATAGCTTATAGAGTAGATTCCAACTGGCTCATTTATGTTGGCTTGGAAATGAGCAGAGTTTGTAACATTTTGTGGTAACCACAACTTTGTTATTACGGTTTGCTTTGGAATCATGATGTATATTCTCAACCTTGATTTTGTTTAGGTATAGTTTTAGAAAGCAGTTCCTTCTAATTTGTAACTGGCAGAAGTTGCATGAATAGACACTAAACCATAGAAAATGATCACTTTGTGATGTTCCCAACACTTTTATGTTACAAGAAATCTTAAATCCCATAGGTGTCAAACATCAACAAAGGCAGTACTTTCTTACATCTGTGAAGTCACAGTGCTTCTGGAAAGAACATTATGAAAATACAACCAAGGTTGTGACCACCTCCAGTAGGTATAGCCTCTTGGTCCAACAGTTTTGAGTAACTTTGAAACCCTTCTAAAACTCTCCAAAGATTCTTCACTCTACATGAACTTCTAGTTAAGAACAATGAAAAAATGCCCTTTAATTGTCAATCCTTTAAAAAAATTGCCCATAAAAAAGGAGCAGCTGAGCACAAAATTTCACCCTGAGATAGCCAACAGAATGGATCAGCCATAAAACCAAAGAGACTCAGACTAAAAGTCAAGAAAGAACAGTAATTTAAACACCTTGAAGTCTACATTCATTTTGATCTGAAACTTTATTTGATAGATGAAGAGACACCTAGGACTAAAGGAAGACATCTGGAGTCAGTAAGAAAAGCTAGACGCTGAAATGCAGTTAAGAACAAATAGGATTAGTCTCATTTCTGAAATTCAGTCTCATTGCTTGCCCTGTTCACACACAATAAAATTGTATATATTTGCACACACACAGAGCTCAAATCACGAGCCACTGTCTTCCCAGCAATCTCTCACGTTTTCTGACAATCAAAGGCTCACTGGTTAAGCAGAACAAACTCGGCTGGAATCTTTCACCAAACATTTCTGTCCACACCTAACCAAAAGTAACCTTTTTCTGGGATGACTGTAGCTTCAATAATTTCTAGAAATCAACTTTAAGTGGCTCAAGGTATCCTCCAGACACTCAACTGAATCATACATTAAAAAAATATACATCTATTTACACCCAAAAAAATGGAACGGTCATTGGGTTTGGGATTTTTAGGTGTTGGCTTTTTTTTAAAATGAATCCCACCTTCTAGCAAAAATTCCCTATTTGGAGAGATGTGATTTCAAATGCTGCACAGTTACATTTAACAGAATACCAGAAAAAAAACCATTTACTTTGTTTATACGACTTTGTAAACAAAGGTAAGACATAACTTGCTAGTCAAGCAGTGACACTCAATGTCCTAAAAATAACAAAAGAGAGATGGGTGAAGGTACATACAAATGAAATCTTAATTCTTTGACCATAAGCTAACCGGTTATGTCATGCATATTCATGCCCTGCCCTTGCAGATATGGTCCAATATGTTGCATTATTCATGTAAATTGCTGGGATCATAAGAGAGATTTAATACTAAGGCAGGTTTATTTTAATGTTTTAGAAGTGCTTTGATGAGTTTTCCACATGAGTAACTTTTCCAAGATCCTCACACAAATGGAAATAGGATGTCACAAGGCCAATTGATTCTACATGAACTATTTCCACAAATCTCTCATATCTGTAAGTACCCTGTAAGTGTTTAAAATGCAGGTTTGAAACTTAAATTTCTGTAGCAAAGCTGCAAAAGAAGGAAAATATTCCAAATAAGCATTCAAAAGACGTAGAATTCATATAACTTCAAATCCAAGTGTCTAACTAGTGTCACTTCTGGGAAATTCTTATGAGAATGTTTCTGAAAGCCACAAAAACCTGCAATCACATTCCATTCTTCTTGTTGTTGGAAACCTGAATGAAAGTGAAATACGAATTCAGCTTCCTCTGAAATGAACAGCATGTTCACAATGCTGTGGGTTTATGTTCAAACATAAACCCACTATGCTTTTTTGAACACTGCTGTGTCAAAACAGAATTAAGTCCTGCAAGTAAAACCCGTAGTAGGTAAGTGATGCTTGAAGCTGAACAGCAGCATTCAAGATAGAACACAGCTTCTGTCTAAAGGAAAAAAGGTAGCAAAAAGAGCAAGACTTTGGAATACTAAGTGTGCAGATGCTCAATCACAAAATATGCAGAAGAGACAATGGATGACAGGATCCTTGCCATTATTAGCAATACTAAGCAGCTGCAGAAGCTCACTATCACCAGACCTGTGACTGAGTACTAAAAGTCAAGAGGACAAAAAAAACTGGTCAAAATGAAATAATCTCAAAGAATTTGATTATTCAGAAAAAGGAAGTGCTGCAAATCAAGAACAGCTTGCATTCACCAAAACTGAACTCTTACAACTAGGATGTTGTATCAGTGACCAATCCTTAAGTGAGGTAAGCTTTATCTGTTATGCTGCTTTCAGGCTAGGAAATGAGAGATTCAACCAAAACATATCCACTGTAAACAGGAGGCTGAGTTTGGGGGAACATTAGAAGTTCATCATGGCAAAGCTCATCAAATATCCTGATGGATAAACTTGCCATAGATAATCTAGAACCGACGATGAAATCGGAAGCAGTAAAATCAAAAGCAGCAAAAGTCCCAGTAGCTTGAGTAGAGCATCCTTGAAGATGAGAGATGATACCAAAAGAACAAGGTGTGAAATGAACTGGAACTGTAGCTGCTCCACCCTCAGAATCAAGGCTCAATACATGTAGGTACTTCCATTACACGCTTTCCTATCAGTGTTTTGGAGCAAAAAGAAGCTTAGCTACCAGAGAGCAAAGCAGCTAATAAATTCCTTTGGCCAAGACTCAGTTTATGTAGTTACATGCAACAGAAGACATTCAAAGCATATTTTGACACTATACACCATAAGGTCACTGGCAGAAAAAAAAAGTAACTTACTTGAATATTAAATAGATCAGGACTTCTATGCTTTAGTGAACGCCCAAAAAGAATGACAAAACCTTTTAGTTTCACAAGGTGGGATCAAGTTCAGAACAAAATGAGCTTTGACGTCAGCCCATATACATTACCATTTACTCACTACTCTAGCTTGGGACGATACTGATAAACTGGAGCAGGGAAGAAACGCTGCACATGAGCAGCAAAGAAACACTGCATCATGTAAGTGAAACTCCTGGTAAGCCTCTCTTCAACAGAGTACAGCCCCCCAAAAGCTGCCAATCAATGCTGCAAAGCAGAGAACATTATCAAAAAAGGCCTTTGACTACAATATTGGGAGAAAAGACCAGACCTGCTGTCTAAAAGATGCAAGAAGAGAATACCACAGCTTCAATGCATGAAGAAAAAGGAAAAGGTCTGGTCAGATCCTTGTTTGCTTACATACCAAAATAATCCCAAGCTGGACTGGGTTCAATTTTCTGGTCCACAATGATGTATCAGTGAGCCAAGGCAGTATAGGATACCTGCTCACTTTCAACTGCCCTGCAACAAAAATGTCTGCTGTCAGTTCATTTAAAAATATGTTAATGGTTGCGCAAAGCAGAGAGTTGAGCAATTAGAAGAGTACTCGCAAAGTTATTAAATCTTACTTCCTCAGTACAAGGTGGATCACCAAATAAACAAGGAGACTTATGTAAAGTAAAAATCTAAAAAACAAATTCTGCTGGAACATCCCTGGCTAGGTTATCTGTATTACTAATGGCAGGGTTCTGGTTCAAAGACAGGCTCTGTAACAGTACACAGAGTTCGTGAACATGTCTGATCATTAGCAATAAAGATGAGTTTTAAATCACATACAGACAATCCAATATATAATAAAAGACACCAAAAGATACCATCTGAGAGATGCAAGAGAAGATCCACAAGTGTTCAAGACTGTAATTGAGTCACTGTTTCCAATGATGAAGCAATTCTGAAGAGCCCCATAAACAAGTCATTGAATTATAGGTCAAAGAATTGGCAGAAACCTTCAGAGATCTATTTGATTGACATTGAGAAACTACACAGCAGAAGCTATGAATACTGTCTGCAAGTTCCTCTTCTTCCAAAGCAACCAAAGAGTACCACTAAGAATCAGCCCACAAAAAGATGAACATTTGTTTGTACTCTGTACAGCAAATTATGAATTAAAATATCTGCTACACAGGTATACTCATACTCTTCAGTTTAGCAATGATATATTCTTGTCGAAAGTATCAGAGAACTAGCATCTGAAACAGGACAAGATTTACTGAAATTAATGAAGTCTATGAGCCTGACAGTTTCGAAAAGCACCATCATGGATTTTTTATCACTTCATGTGGTACCAGTAACTAACATTATGTCAGCATCAGAACTCTCCAAAACAATGGCTATCTGCATCTGTCCTGCTTTAACATCTTGCAGAAACAAACCTGCATATAGTATTGACTTTACTTCAAATCTTTTCAGTGCTCACTCGTCTGCTTCTGAGCAATACATACATAACTACAACAGCCTGCCACAGCTGTATTAGCATACCAGCTGTACATCTTCAGCCATCATTCAACACATCTATAACCTTTCCTTCCATACACTTCAGCAAGTATTAATTCCCACCACCTAATGCCAGCTCCAAATACAAAAGCTAACGTTTCCACAAGTATCATAGCACAACACTTTCTTTTGTCATTGTTCGAGTTTCACTGAAAGCTAAACTACTAGAGGACCCCCTCTTACTTAAGAAAGAAAACAATAAATATTATCTGTCTGGAGTATCTCTATAACTCTGTGGAAGCTGATTTATGCTTAGAGGACTAAGAACTTAGCACTCTGTTGGAAGAGTTCTCACCATGCATGAGACTACCTAAACTCCTTTTAGAATCCTGCTAACGGCTAGATGGACTTTATCAGGGTTCAACCATTTTCTATCATTTAAAATACTTCTTGGCAGTCTAATTGACATTTTTGATTCTGTGTTCTGAAGTAGTATGAAGAAAACACAAACGTCTGATTTAACTGACACACCTCTAAACTTTTAATTAAGGCATAAACAGGCTCATAAACTACACTGTAAAGTCTCAGAAATTGTTCCAGGATAATCAGGGAGGGCTTGGCATGTCTGATTCTTCTAAGGTTTAATAAAACCCAAACTAACAAAATCTGAAACACAATATCCACAATACTGCAGGTTCTTTTCCAAATCCTTAAAAAACCTTGATTAATACATACTAATTCCTGTTTGAAAGTCAGAATAAAAAAAGCTAATACAAAACAGCACACCTTTGTCAAATGAAGAGCATAATTTTTAAAATAATTCCTAAATATTTTTAGATATTAAGACTGAATTTGTCCTACTTCAGTAAAGGACACTCCTTTTTGTATTCATATTCATGTTACATAAAGAACACAAACCACTAATTTGATAAAGCTAGTATTAAGTAGAAGTAACGATCTCATTGTATACAGACAGGTCAGAACTGACAAGTCCCAACATCGCAACAATTATTTATGTCTCCCCAAACTGAACAAAAGCCTGATTTCGTTTTAGCTGCAATAGGTAATTGTTTTATCTCTTCATTCTTGCAGTTGTGGACATGGTAAGATGAAAAAGCACTAGTACAGTAAAGGCCTGTGTTCATCCATACAGTTCAAATTCTATTGAATTCAAAAGAAACCCTAGTTCAAAGTGCAAATTCTGGCCACCTATCACTAAATTAATAGAAAAAAAAACATTAAGCAGTAAAATAAAACTTACTGAGACACTTGTTCAGCAGTTGCATTATCTGTGGAAACTGAAAATAAAAACAAAGCATTTAATTAAGAATATTTTAAAATGTGGAAATACAAAAGTGCTCACTGTCAAATGCAAGTACAGAAATAATGCAACTCAAAATAGGTCTGTGATAACACAAGAGACATCCATATGTAAGTATCTATATTCTGTAATAAAAAGACACCACATGTACTCACCTTTCTCTACAATAACTTGACAAGTATGAGTCTGGTTCTCACTCAGATGTGTGGCCATGTTATCCAAGCCAGAAACATCAGCCAGGAAATCACAGTTAAGACACACTACAGTCACACCTCTAGGAAATAAAATCAAAAAGGAAGTGTAATTACAACATGGTCATGGAAACACTTAACTTACAGCAACTGAACAGACTATAAAAAAAAAAATCAACTTCAGATGAGATGGTTCACAAAAACATAATCTTACTTTTTCTACTGCAACTAGTATCAGGAAATTCCCATCAATGAGCAGGGCATCTCCATGCTGGATATAGTACAAAGAACATGACTTTAGACAGAAATTTATCTGTAAAGCATGAATTTCTCTGTTTGGATGGTTGTTTTTTTTTCTTTCCCTGACACCCTCCCCATTTTGCACCTTATGAATAATCAAAAATTAATAATAACAATAATAATTAAGAATTAAGTTCACGAATGTGGACAAATAAGTATTTGTCACTGACCAGAACACTGTTATTAGAAAAGCTAATGGTTTTATTTCTCTGCTCTAAATTGTGGAAATTCAAGAGGTTATAATCTCAACTAAGTTATCAGTTCAACATCAGAAAGTAAAGACAATGATCTGTAACTGAAAACAAGCTGAGTTACCGTAGCTCTTCTGAATGCTTCTTAAAGATCCAAAATCTTTTACTTGGGCGAGCACTGTGAAAACTAAATATATGAAAACATTACCACTCAGACTGGTCTTCTTGAACTCATCACTCAACATAACCCCTTCACTAGCCATGGTACTGCAATTTGCTTATGACAAAACGTGAAAATAGAAGCTTAAGTTACTGAACTGCAGTATTCTTAAACATTAAATTGCTTAAAGCTTATGAACTTGTGAATCTCAGCTCTAGTTTAAAACATTGTCTCCCTTGTAAATGAGTTTGGGAGGTGAAAAGCTTAACTTTACTGGCACAGTCCTGGAAGAACATACTTTTACTGCTTCCATCAGCAATTCAGCTTTTGAAGAAGCATGGCTGCAGCTATAGAGTGCACCAAAAAAAAGCTAAAAATTGTCTGAACTTGTGCTTCCTAAAGAGATGGCTTTCAATGAGAAATGATATTTTCAGATAACCTGCATAAGAGACAACTTACAGGTTAAGTATGTGCCAACACTGTTCTCCCCCATGGAACAACGTCCAGGCAGCCGAGTACAGGGGCTGCTCCTCTACAAACACCCTCCCTCTAACAGCCTTCCTCCTCACCATCACCTTTTCCTTACACTCACCAAAGAGGTGATGGTAGGTGCTGCAAAGGATCAGAATAGGAGATGCATTAGTGCATCAAGGGGACAAAGGACAAAAGACTGGCGATTTTACTGCATGGATGAATTTGACCTGCCATCCAGACCACTGGCAACAATAGGAACAATTTACCTTAGATCCCTCTTTCCCCTTCCAGAGTAAATTTTTTCTTCTACAGTTGGAATTAAGCACATTATTTTTTTTAAGCATGTAAACAATAGCTTACACACATTTTTATGTGAACTATTATTAAACACATTAAGCATGTAAACTATTTCAGCCTAGGACTTCTATGAGCATTGGAATTTGTATGAATAGGTCTATATATATATATATAAAGTCTATCTAAAAACTTAGGTCACAGATTCAAGAACTCTAGCGTTCACAAATGCCAAGGCATTTTCTATGTACATGAATTCAGAAAGACAATCACATTCACTATTTCCCACAGTACAGTTGGCTTCTTCAGGGCACAGGATTAACAAGTAGGTTTTTAAAATTTTGTTTTCCTGTCACTGCTACATGATCTGTATCTAATCATTGTATAGTATAATTCTATGGCTCTGAAAACAAATGCATTTGTTTTCTTAACAGGCTTTTTTACAGCTGTCATCACTAATACCCTACACTGCCTCACAACCAGTGACAAAATGAGATGTTATTTCTATGGATGACCGGAAGTAGTGTAATGAAAAGTATCCACTTCAGGTTGCTATTTGAGACATCCTTCAAATCTGAGCACAGACTTCATTAGCAATAGCTGTGGCCTGTACACATTCAGCACTTGTAAAATCAGATGAGCCATTCAATCTGAAACCCAGAGAACATGCAATAATTAGTCATTATTTACTAAGTCAGGCTGAGGCGATTACGGAAGATCCCATAGAAACTCTGAAGAAAAGGTATAACACTACAATACTTAACCATGGGATTTTTAAAGCAAAGCAAGAATGTGGAATTTAAGCCTTTGTTTAAAAAAAAAAAAATCCAACCTTAGGCATTTCCCTGCCAGTTTGAAGACCCAGTTCAAAATTCACCAAACAAACACTTCACACCTTACATGAAGTTAGGAAGTGTTTACTAAGCCAGTAAAAACTTTGGAGAGTTCTTACCTCATCATGTGATTCACATAGGCTTTGCTACAGCTGGTGTTGTATCTGCATAAACTACAGTGGACGTAAGCAGGAAAGTGATTCGCAAAATCTTTTATTTCTGAGAAACACTCAATGCATTTGTGAGTTCCCACATGATGCCTAACAGTAACATGAAAAAGTTATCAGTTAATAGCAATTCTTTCAGAAGAGATTAACTATTTCCAACTTTTTGCTTTAAGTAAGTAGCAAGCTTCCCTATACTAGGGAAAAATGAGGAACTTAAAAATGCTTCAGCTAAATACTTTTAAGTTACGCTAGCACAAATGAAAAAAACTTTGCTTTTACTTGAACTATGATTTCATTATGATCCTAATAAAAAAGTGAAAGTTAAAGTAAGCATCCATTATTGGCCACTCCTGGAAAGAAGAGATAATGCAGTGGATGAGAACCTCCAACTTCGGCTGCTGCTGTTGTCTCTATGCACTTGAGAAGTATTTCCAATAATTATTTCCATCCATCACAATGCACAAAAAAGCCTTTGGCTTTTCTGTCACCCCAATATTACCCACAAGCTTTGAAACATCTACAAAGCAAGAATATAATCCTGCTCTTCCCCAGTTTTGCTGACTTGTTTTTGGACCTCTCCCAGAGCTAGCACTGAGAAAGTTAGAAACTGGACGGGTGATATCTTCCATCTCTGACAAAGATAAATGCTAACTCATCATAACCAATGAAATTACACTCCAGTGTAATAAACAGTCCATAACACACCCATGAAAATGGTAAGGTACGGACCGCAAATGCCAATAAATTGTGAAGATAAGGACAGCATTCTTCCAATAGCTTGCTTTTACTTTCTTGATTTTTTTTTTAATTAGCTCCCCGAAATGCATTATGTCCTAGGATAGACAGGATTTTATCTTTTCACTAATAGGTGCAAATAAACAAATAAAATAAAAGAAAAGGAAAAAAAAAGAAGAAAAAAAAAGAAAAAGGAAAAAATAGAAAAAAGAAAAAAAAAAAAGGCTCCATGCAGAGAAAATTTCTAAATGTGGCACAGAGAAATTTCCATAACACTTGTTCTTCCATCATAAAGTAGTCTGCCATCACCAAAATTGGTGAATGAAGATTCAGAATTACAACCATAGTACCTGTATGTGGAAAGCTTATGCATCTGCTTTCTTGGCAAACCAGAGGTGCCAGATCTTCTGTATTACAGCATTAAAGTCACTGAAAGACCATTAAATGATCAGTTATTTATGTTCAAAGCCTCCTTAAAGAATTTTAATGCTACTATTTTACCTTAGATTATGAAATGCTATATTTGTAGGTTCTTTTTTTTTTCTGCTGTTCGTCCATGCATTTTGTTTCTTCGATGTAGATTGTTTTGATTTTCCTCTTGACTTACTTGCACTAGATTTGTTATGATTTTTAGTGGTTGTATTTTTAGCTTTAGGTGATAACTGAAATGTGGAACTGCTCGTACTAACAGAAGATGTAGCTGATGACCCTGACTGATGAGATCCCAAAGAAGCTCGAATAGTCACCTAGAAGTATGAAATAAAAAACACAAAACTGTTTAGATTTAAGCTCTCCAAGTTCCTACTTCTATTTGTCTCAAAGTTTAAGCCACTTTACAGCACAAATCATAGCATAAGAAACTCTCCTGATTAAAGATTACTTTGAAGAACACAAAATACTGAAAATACCGCTGGACTAGAGTTAACTTCTAACTGGACGCTTAAAAAGTTTGTTTTGGTCTAAACAGTTGGTCATGACAACACATGTTGTTTTCTTTCCAGAGCTGCAACTGGCTAGATCCCGCATTCTTAAATGAAAAAAATGTAGCAGAAGTGTCAGGCCAATCAGCCCTACTAAGAAGAATATCAAACCATCCCACCAGTGCCTGGATTTTACAAAAAAGTCCTGTCTTGCTGCCTCATGATGAGCCAGTCTACTCCCTTCATATATGTTTGCTCCTCGTCCTAGAACTCCAAGGAGTAATTCTGGTTTCTGACCTCTTATCTGGTATTCTCGAACTCCTTTGTCATGCTCTCAAATGTGGTTTTGACTCACAACATGACTCCTAATTATATTTCTTACCCATACTCCTAGTTTAGAAGCACCTCATCTTCTAAATCTGGTTCCAGATTTTTCAGTATTATCATTTGCATCCTATCGAGGTCTACTAACACGAATTCTAACATAATCTAAGCTTTTATTAGGTCATGAAGACCATGAAATCTTAAAAAAATTGAAGTATCATCGCAAAGAACTGGTGCTTTCTTTAGCATTTCTTTTCTACACTCCTTCTGCCAAGCAGAACAATCAACAGCAACTGAAGTCATTTTACCTGCCTGACTCAACAGCAAATGAACGGTGAAGAACTGACCAAAATGTTAACTTATCTTCTTCCTTGCGACTGAAAGGACATATATTTCAACATTCTACTAAAAAACTCTTGGAAGAAGTCCCCAAAATCTACAAGAAAATCCTAGTCTAAGTAGTTCCTTCTTAAGAAATGGAAGAATGACTTAAAGACAGCGTAAATGTTCTGAGGGGACCCAAGTTTTCCTCACATACCTTCAAGTGCTGAACCTAAAGAAGACCTGGTGAACCCAGTTTCAAGCATATATATCCTATGCAGAAGTAGGTCTTGCATTTTTATATGTTTTTTTGCCACCACCTTCCATAAGTTGAAAATCTTTCACAAGAAATTATGCAGAAGCAGCTCCCAGCACAAGAAAGCATAGATGGGAAGGGACAAATTCACCATCAGCTCAAGAAAGGAGCAGCTCCGGCTGGACTACTAGCATGTATGTAGGTATATGGAACAATGGCACAGAAAGCAAAACCACGCATCACCAGGAAGAAACCATAAATTGTGCCTCATAATTCTTCAAACAGGAGCATTTTTTTTGAGTTTTAAAGGTGAGGAAAAAAACCAAAACATAACACATACAAAACAATACAACCCCAACACTGTTCGGGAAAAGAAAGGAGAAAAGCACTTCTTTCTATTCTACTCTTTTCTCTACCAAGACTTTTTTTTTCCTTTGTCCCCTCAAGTTTTCGTGCATGAACACTCACCTTTGTTCCAGGAGGCAAGCCTTCTAATTGCTTGGGTTTCCTAAATGTTCGGTGATGCTGAGTCTTGTGATCCATTTTTTCTTTGCATGTTAAAAATTGCAGTCTGCATTTAGTGCAACGGTATATTCCCTTTTTCTTTTAAAGACAAATGACAATCTATAGTAAGCATGGATGGCATGACAAAACTCTGGTCCTAGCTTGTCTCAAGCAATGCTCATGCAGTTCCTAAAACATCAACTAAACAAACAAACTCCTAACACTATGCAAGGATAAGACACTCTGTAGGAATTAGATACTTGAAAATGCAAGGCAGTATGGTTACTAAGAGGAGGAGGAATCAGATTCCCAGTTATGAGACACTTCATTATCTTTTTATTTGAACTAGTGGAAGGTTTGCTAGTAACCTCAAGAAAAGCAGAATCAAATCACTAATGAAGAAACTAAATAGCAAGAAGATTCTTCCAAGGACATTCAGAGATTATTTAAATGGCAAGCTGCTATCACACAAAAAACAAGACAAAGTCTAACCATTCCCTTAAGACTTCTGAAATTCTTCTAATATATTCTTATTAACTATTCCTACCCAGTAACAACCATACAAATCAGTCACGCATGTTTTTTCAGAGGGAGATTGCTTAAATGTGTTTAGCATTTTTCTAGCATTAAGGGTTGAAGAGATCTGCTTACCTGATGCCTCATGTAATGATGCATATATGGTGCTCCAATTTTAATAACTTTGAGGCAAAATGGGCATAGCAGATGCTTTGTGTTTTCATGAACTGTTCTAAAATGTGTTTCTACATCTGAAAAAGCTGAGGATCTGTAGCTGCACACCTAAAATAAGAAGTTTAACTTTTTTGTTACAAGTTTACTGACAGTGAAGACAGGGAAGTAGTGTAATCTAAATACAGAAGTCACTCTGAGATACCTGGCAAACATACGGCATTTCACCTGGCTTATGATTGTCCTTCATATGTTGCAAAAGAACTTGCTCCGTTTCAAATGATAATTCACAGATTTTACAAATTGCTAGAAAAAATGAAAAACAAGAAAAAAGTAAAAATTTGATAGGGGTCATATATACATAAATTATAATACTTTTACACACATATATATATATATGTGTGAAATGTATATATCACTAAAGGTAAAGCAATCCAATGATCGTTCTACTCTTTAGAAGAAATTCCCTGTACTGTTTCAGAAAGCCAGGAAGGCAAGGGCCTTAAACATGAGGCCTGAAAGTAAAGTTTTCAATTAAAAATAAATAAATAAACAAACAAAAAATGCAAGAAAAAGCCCCAAAACTTCTTAAAATACTTCTTTGCACATATGTTGCTTTCAAAAGAAAAAAAATGTGCTCTGTTCCTATATTAAATCCCAAGATTATTGCTATTCAAGTACAATAGCCTTATTCTGAAATTACAAGCCAGGAAATAAAAGTTGGGAAATGTCTAAAAATTTTGGCTTAGAAAAAAAAGTCAGTGTGATAGGATCCAACTCACTGGATGACTCGTAAGGCGTGTGTGTGCTCTCGATGTGGCACTGCAGCTGGAATGGTGTGGGGAACTGTCGGTAACAGTGCTGGCAGGTGGTGTGGCTTTCCCAACTTTCATTGCTTTGCTTCTCAAGCTCCAAGTGATGTTTCATGTGGTTCATAAACCTTTAAATTATAGTGAACAGGTGCAAAAAACTACATTTTAACACTCCCTGTACATATCACATGCAAGATGTACAGGATTCTTTAGAAATTTTACTCTGTAAGGACTTCTCAATTTAAAAAGAAGAAATGAAGTAATAAGTGTTTGCAAAAAATCAGGCAACAAACTTAAAGTTAACTAGAAATCTTGACTTTAAGGAACACACTAAGTCTAAAACATGTTCTAAGACTAAATAATCTATTAAATTTCTCATGTTTGCTCAGACAAAATTCTTGCCTTGAAATATAGAGAAATAAGTAAAGACAACAAGAACACATCAACTGTGCACATTTTATTCACCACCAGCAATCTCAAAGCCCCATTCTGAAACACGTCTAAGTTTAGCTCTGCTGAAAACTATAAAGTAGCAAGAACGTATCTGCAATTTGGACATCACAGCTTTATGTGAAACCACGGCAGGAGTTCCAGGAATGTTCTTTGTCTAATGCATTTAGGCCTGATGCTGAATTAAGAAGGACAGTTATCAAAAACGCCACTGTGCAACCAACATCAAAAGAGTGGAGAAACTGGTACGGTACTACTTTAAGCTACCAGCTTTTCCTCATAATCTGTCCACCTGCCTGAAGTAGGAACCTATTGTGGCTGAGAAGCCCAGGCACCCACGACAGCATCCGCAGGTCACTGTTACTGGTGGAGCAGCACGAGGACAGGCTAGCTGCAAACCCACTACAGTTCAACCTCCAAAATTCCTGTTTGAACGCACTTTATTTCAGTACAACCAGAGGAATTATTAAACATAAGTCACACTCACAAAGGAATGCAGACCTTGGAAATGGAAAAAACAAATAAGCAAGGAGAATAGTCTCTTGAGCTCAAGCTTGTACTATCCTGCAGTTGCTTAGAAAACAGAAACAAGAAAACCAGAAAAAGTCAACTGAGTCTATCCAGTTTTCTAAGCAGACAAAAACTGACACTGCATAATGCCTTAACAGAAAATTATTGCAATGGTATGTTCAACCACAGATCTTTTAAAGAAAGCAGGAGATTACCATGACGAATCACATTCTGCTTTTCTGAATTTCAGTCAATAAACTTATTATACTTGAATTAGGAAGGTAAGATGTATTTATTTTGTTTGCTATAAATAAATGTGCAAAATAGACCTTGGAATAAAAAATCTTAAGTTATAGAACTATGGAATAAAGCTACAAGGTTACAGTCAAAATTAATATGGTAAAAGTCAATGCTACAGAAACGTAAAAAAAAAAGGGCTCGTATATTTTTAATGACTTGCTGTGGAACACATAGGCATCATAGCACCAATTGCTTGCAATATAATGCTGAGTAGGAAACAGTGCCTATTTAATGATTAATAGCAAATGTCATTGTTTTAATTACAGAAAACTTGGTTTTTTCAATAATATGTGTCTAATGTTAGCATAAACCTGCTCATTTTAACTTGCAGACTGTGCCCTTTGAAACAATAGTCCATTTTTCAATTTTACATTCTGCTACTTCAGCTTCCCTTGAAGAGTGCATGTAAAAAAGTTCAGTGACCTTAACTTCCAAAGGAACGATGACACAAACTTGTCTACCTCCTAAAACAGCTTACTGGGGTTTTATCAGCATTTGGAAGTAAAATTACTCCAACAAAATAACAGATGTTACATAAGTGAACTACTGACTATTAGTCATTGTGTGTCCCTTAAGGGAATTAACACTCACATCTACCAATATCGCCATCAATCCAGATGGCAAATTGTAAAATCCTTGGTATTGCCCTTTCTAACCCCAAAGTCCTACAACCGCTCTTATGAAAACTCTATTTTAGACACTACTGAAATCCATACTCTAACCTGTAAAAGGTTTCAAGTTATGGCCATACACGCAAAGTTAAAATTAATTCAGTTTCTGTTTACTCACCCAATATTAGCAGTTTTCAGTACGAAAGGAACTCTACTCCAGAGACATAAAATTTTAATACATGAGACTACTATGGACTTCAGGTGATTAACAAATAATTAAAGAAATGAGTTCAAATACCTTATGTTATTTTTAAGAACTTTGAGACAACTGATGCATTTAAATGTCGTATGAGTCTTCTGCTCCTGTTGCACCTGCTGGAGGTCACCCTCATCCTTCCCATAATAAAAGTCATTAACTAACATGATCAGTTTTCCTTTCTCAGATTCAGTGGTCTTGCTTGTTGTGCTCAAACACTCTGTTCTGACCACTCCTGGGAAAAAGGTATTTACCATATCTGGACAACAATACTGGATGCAAACAGGGAGAAGATATGAGAAAGAGAGAAACAAAGGAATCAGTCTCACCAAACTGCATCAATGAGAATAGCATTTTAAAAACTGAAGGCACTAATGAGAGTTAGATGCAAAGCTTAATTTTCTGACACAATAATCTTAGTCATATTCAATTTTGAATAGTGACTCATATTGAACTAGTGTTTAACTAATAAAACACTATATATTATAAAAATGAATAGGAAGATTCTCATAGGTTCATGTAAGATTATTTTAATCAAGCAAACAATATTAGTGTTGCCTTATTCTTGCAAAAAATTCCTGTTTCATTTACATTTAATAAAAAGAAAGAATCGCAGAATCACTAGGTTGGAAGAGACCTCCAAGATAATTGAGTCCAACCCAGCCCTAAAAAAGAAAAAATCAGTTTTCATGCAAGTATTTTGCTGACAAGTGTAAGTTTATTGAGAACTTAATGGGAAGTTTTGTCCTTTATTTCTTAGGGAAAAATGTGTGTTGAAACCTTCAAAAGTTCTTTCCAGCATTACGAAAAAATTCAGAATTCTGAGTCACATAATAGACATTGTTCAAGCTTCTTTATGTTGAAGTATACATAAAGAATGCTTAGCCCAAGAGCCATCTCACGAAACTTATCACTTAAAAAGTACAACATACTTCATAAAGAATATGCTATGAAGTTTCCAACAAAATTAGAATTTTCAGAGGACAAATTTTTCTCCGGCCAAATAATGGTTCTTACCATGCAGGACTACTTTCCATAAGCCTATTAGTAAGGAGTAATTTCCTGCTGTGGAAATTTAACTCAGTATCCTAAGTAAACACACTTCTTCAATGGTTCCTTCATTCAGTCGATGTACTCAGTGCAAAAGCTATTGTGTACAAATAATGACTAGAAAAAGTTAAAACCCTTCAGTTTTTTCTACTGCTATCTGTATTTCTTAATTATGTTTCAGAGCCAAAGAGGACAGCAATTATTGTTTAGGGTATTGTAACCCTGTAAATCAGAACCACCTGTGAGAACAGTAGCTCAGATCCTCACAAATTTGTGTTATAGAGTAGCTGATACTCGTTTTTGTTTTGGATATTCCCACTGTATACAGACTGCAAAGCCATTTCTCTGTCCCTGAAATGAAATACACATGCCTGAGAGTTGTGAGGATCTTTGCCAAATGATAAATATTTTCCAGGAAACAATGTTGCCAGAAATAGTAGTAGTAAGTAGTTTCACAATCAGATGAAGCGATGCTCAGCTTCTTAGAGTTTTGTTTACCACAGTGTTTAAGTATGAACTACAACTGAAATTCTTCCCCATAGCTTAAAAACTTTTTTATGTATTAAGTATCAAGTATTTTTATCTTGCTGTACCAAGTGATACATCAAGACAAAAATAGTAAGTTTATGTTGTCATCTTTGTGTCAGCTGCAATCTTATACAGATGTGGGTCACCTGGCTGCCTATTCTCATAGACACTTAACTTCAGCACATGGGAAATAAAAGGCAAAAAGTAGCAAGGTTAGAGCTCCCCTGCTCCAGTCTTGCTGTCCATGACTACAAGACTTTGAGCATTTGGCTCTGGTTGACAGCAGACAGAAGCCAAAGTAGCTTCCTATCAAACCATGGCACTCTTCCATAACCAAAGAGAAGCCCACAAATTTTGTTCTAATGCTTACCAGCCCCAAAATATTTTACCTTCATATGATTTTTTAGAGGATCCATAAGATTGAAATGTATATTACATTTTGGACAAGCCCGTGGAAAAGGTCCTCCATTTTTAATGGTGCTGGATGCAGCATTTATCCCTGTAAAATTTAAAACATACAGACTCAGAATTCACATGCAGAATACTCAATTTAGTACTAGTGGTAGTATTCTAGTAAAATATGCTATTTCAAATGAGAACTATTGCCATCAATGAAGCTGTAGTAACCATAAGCAAGGCTTTACAAGCATCTTTTAACTAGTCTTCCTTTTTCCCAAACTGACTTGGAGTTTGCACTGTTTGATGTAGACTGATAAACAGATTTTACAAAATCTTAACAACAAGGAAAAAACATGTGAGGAGATGAAGGCAGCATGATAGGGAGAAAGCATTCCTTCTGTACACTCCCAGCCCACCCCATCGTGGATAGAATGGGTTTTTGTTTTTGTTTCACAAACTTTTCAAAGTAAAGCCTGTTTTCTGCCACGACCCGATCAACATCACAATAGGGTTTAGATAACTGTTTTTAGAAAGGAATTTCACCATTTGGTTCTTAATGATGAGGCTATTTCTCTCTGGTGATTTGTTGGAATCTTGGCTTATTCAAATGCATTATAGCTGTTAAGCAATGGTGTCTTTGGAGAATCTAGAGAATAAATCCCCTAAATTATAATTACTGGGAGTAAATAAAGGAAATAATGCTTCTCTTATCAGCATAAATGATGAATATCTTTTGAGCAAAAGAGAGATATTAAAGCTTTGCATAATAAACCCAAGCTTTGAGTTTTCTCCAAACTGTCAAAAAATATCAGAGCAAGAGCTACTTTTCCAGATTAAATTCTCTAGCATTCTCAAGTCATTCACAGACCTGAAGGACTCCATACTAAGTAAGTAGTTTAGACATTAAACACAGGAAACAACATCTCAACAGTAGAGTCAATTGTTCCCTGCCAGGACTATGAAAAGATGTAATAAAACAAAAAACATATATACAAGGGAATGAGTAAGTGTATGAGTTAAGAGATGACCATGCAATAGTGTTATACATTTTTACATTAAAATAGTCCTCCCTAGACCATAAATAAACTGTAATTTTCCTTAAGGTAACAGTTTTGCTAAGAATCATTATTAAGCAGAAAGTCCTTCCTGACTGGATGGCCATATAAAAGATGTACCACAAAACAGTGCTGCAAGTCTTCACTACTACAGTTGCTAAAACATTTTGACACATCACAGCTAAGTGCAAAGTGAGTTGAAGAAAACCAGTTCTGCAGCAAAACTTTGTGTCCTGCAGTGCTTCAGTGCTGGATTCTGCGACAGATTAGAAATTGCTATGCCAGCATGGCATGGCTTAGAGACAAACTCAGCAAAATAAGGTTCCCAGTGAATATGACCTACTCCTTTCTTTACTGAATTTAGCAAGATCCTTCAACTATCTTTTTATTATAGGCTGCAGCCCAATATCTATTTCACCGGAAAGAGGGTGGAGGAATTTTTTTTGCTGCAATGTTCATGTTCAATGTTCATGCCACATCCTTCTGGTTGCTGGAAGGAGCAAATGAGCTCTAAATAAGACATGCAAAAAACCCAAATCTGAAATGGTTCCAAACAATCATTTAAACATTATAGGACAGACGATGTCTTGGAAATACCTGAAAGTGAAGAATAAATCCCGGCCTACTGCAGTAACTGAAAAGCACCTTTTGGCTCAGGACAAAAATGCACTTAATAGTTAATACTCTGAAACAGCCAGACTAGCTCTCTTCTTGCAGGGAAGGAAAAATCTTTCCAATAACATCCTTTCTTTGAAACAGACCTTCTCCCTTCCCACTACTATTTCAAACTACTGGAAAAAAAAGGGAGAAAACTGCAAAATACACTTTGCAGTAATAAGTCAAAGTACAGAATCACAAAATAATTTAGGTTGGACCTTTGGAGGTAGTCTTTTGCAACTTCCCAGTCAAAGCAAGTCTAATCTTTTGCTCAGAGCTACGTCCAGTCAACTTCTGAATATATCCACGGATGGGGATTCCACAATCTAAGGTGTCACTGCCGTGCCTGGCATTCCTAAAATTATTTTTTTCCTTCATCTAATCAGAATTAGTTGATAAATTCAGCAGTCATAGAATTAAGTCAAGAATCCTTTCAATCTTGATTTTCTGGTTGGTTTTGTTTTGAAGTTTCAACCCCCTACTCCCTTCTTTGACATAGAAAAACTGAACTAAGAGAATGAGGTCAGTGGCATTTATTTTCATCATCTGTCTTCGAATGGCTAATTACTGCTCTAGAGAATTCAAAGGTACCTACTAAGAAATAAAGGTCTAAAATTTGAATAGGTAATAACCTCAGATAAATTAATTTGTAAAGGTATGTAAATCCTTGCATAGAATAGCTATTTTTATTTTACAGTGTAGGAACAGTTCTAGTTACTTACTTACACTGCCTTAAGAGCATTAAAAACACTGACCAACTGAAACACTACAGATGTGTTAGCTTTTTCCATGACACAGAGGCAGGACTGCCAGCTAGACCATTCCATCTTCCTATGTTTGAAGATCCATTTTGTGCCTAACTGTTGGACAGTTATGTGTAGGCGAAACAGCCAACTTGCTCCTAGCACCGACCTCATTAAGCTTGGCCTGTTTCGGAGTTACATTTTTTTGTTGCCTTCAGAAGTAGCAGGAGGTTTAGATACAAAACCACTCTAATTTAAACCTACATCACTTTAAGAATCTCTTTTTTTTTCCCATAGTAATTAGAACACCTTACTGACGACTGCAATTTAGAGTCCACACAAAGCAGTATTAAGATTTTCCTAAACTAATATACCATACTGAAGTTAAGAAAATATCCAACTCCGACTGAAGGCCCAGACCAGTGAAGCAGGAAAGGGTAAACTGAAGACATAAAGACCCGCCTCTGAAATCCCAGTAAATCATACCATGGCCACCTGAATTCATTTGGCCTACTTTTCACATCTTGACCCAGTCTAATCTAAGACAAGGTGAGTTCACAGTAATAATGTTAAGCTAAAGCAGCTGGTTTCTGCAATGCCCACTATTTGGAACAAGCTCTGCACTTCTGATGAAAAACATCTCCTTTTTTTCTGGTTCTGTGTTAATGCTGTTTTAGTTTGTTACATAACTCTGTAAACTTCAGTTTGCATGCAAAATGAAAAAAGTGTTGTAACCTCTAATGACCAAGCACAGCACATCTATCTGCTCTCTTCTTCTGAAAAAACATTAGATGTCCTTATGGTTTTGCGGTATTTCTTCTGAAGAAAATCACTAAAAACAAACAAACAAAAAACCTCCCAAAACCAACAAAACAAAAACCCACAACAAAACAAACCAAAAAACCACAAACAAAAACCACCATCACCAACAAAATGAAACAAAAAGAAACCCACAAAAAAAACCCACAAAAAAAAAAACCCCGAAACAAAAAAATTCACCAACAACTTTGAAATTGGGCAGTTCAGTGGCTGATCAACATGCCCATAAACACTCGGCTCCATCTTGTCAGAAACCCACGTCTCTGTCACTGCAAGATTACCCTGGATGATATGAAATCAATACAGAGATCAGTCCTGAAGTAGACCTGAAAGACACAGCTACAAACCAAAAAGTCTGAAGGGCCAGTATAGGTCTTGAAAACCTCTCACAATGACAGACTGCAAATAGTCTTAAGATTGTAATAAAATTTGTCAAAGGCTTCAGTTCTGGACACAATGATCTAAGCTAAGGACATTCTGGTATATCCCCCCCCAATAGCATACTTGCTCCATTGATTTCTCAGGGTGTAACAAGAAGCTCAACAAGTAGAGATACCTTGTGTCACAAAAAATTATTCAAACTTGTGAGAAGAAACAAAACCGCCCCCTGGCACCCATAGTTATGTTTACTCAGTGAGAACTATCTAAACTTGGCCAACAGTCTGGAGAATCTCCCCATTCACTGCACACAGACAGACTCCCTGCAGGGAATGCTGATGAACATCTTGGAGAATTTACCACACTGTGCCTCATACATGTGAAAACATAACTCACTTGATATACAGATACCTAAACATCCTAATATTCTCCTTTGTAGTACAGATTTCCTTCTTTTTGACATAAACATATTAAGCTCAAATGTCTCTGTTTATTTAGGCAAATAAACCTTGCATTGTTTGCCTAAGGTTTATTCACTCACACATACACAAAATGCTCAGGTTATTAATTAGATGCTACTACTTCCTAGGGGGTTTTAGTTTACTTATACTCACTGTGTTAGGTATATGAGCTGCTTACATTGACATATATCTTGCTTAGCAAAGGCTTCCATAGAACTGGTATGACCTTAGGGTTCCTCTGTATCACTGAGGCTATTTGAGCATCTAGCCATCAACCTACAGCAGGAACTGCTGCTGCTGTATATTAAACTATGTGTAGGTGTGCAACGAGGGCCAGGGAAAAGACACAAGGTCTGACTGAGTTTACAAGGATCTTCAGTGAACTATTTTATTTGACTGCAGAAAACCCAATTAGGAAACAAGGACTATTTTCATATGTTAAAAAACTGTTCATAATTCCAATTTTAAAAGCTTAACACATCTGTGATAAAAATTTTGAAGACTCTTTTATAAATATATAAAGGTGAGTAGGCTTAGTCTATAGAACTCTGATTAGTAAATTCTCTTTCAGAAAAACTATAATAATACTAAGTGAATGCATACAGGTTTGCATTTTAGTTCTGTTGTTCACGTAAAAAAAAAATAGGCCTGTTTTGAAAACTAATCACACCAACTCCAACTATTATTTAATCTCTTGCTGTTATAAATCAGATTGACACCTCTTACCATGAAAGTGCCTCTCTCAGCTGGAGTGTGGACACAAGAATTCCTTCAATCACCCACGTTCCAGGCTAGTTTGTCCAATTCTCTACACAGCAGGTCACATGGACTCCAAGTACTCAGGACAGCAGGGAAAAGCAGCAGCCAAACAATTCTGGTTTGGTCACTTTGTGCTATTAGTTAACAGCTCTGTAGCTATTACCCAGGAGGTGGCTATGCTCATACACACAATATTCCTGTGTACCACATCCATGATGGTAAGGAAGGAGCGAAGTACACTGGCTGCAGCACCACCTTGCTGACAGGTTTCTGAACACACACCACCACTATAAAAACCTTAATGCTGCTCTGTGCATCTCTGCTGTCTGGGCCTGATTTTATAAATGATGGAAAAAGACATCAGAAATAGTAACCTAAAATAAAAGCACCAAATGTACTGTGATAGCAGAATAGGCACATGAAAACCAAACTGCTTCAGGCCTCTTAGTGCACTGTCCTGTACCAACACCTCCCATTAATCTGGAGCTATGGATCCATGGATGCAGTCCAGTCAACTCCACATGACAGGTCTTTTGGTCACAGCAATTTCTTGATCCTACAAGTGGGTGAAGTTTGTGGGAGAACGTTCTCACAATATTCTCAGAAAGCAAACTACATTTTACATACATCCCCAGCACCATTTGACCTGCATGGAAGAATTACCAATGCTGTTTACCCGAACTCCACTATCTATTGCAGCCTAAGAAGGCACTTGGTTAGTGTCCATTAGCAACCTGACATTTCCCTGCTAAGACCTCAGAAATAAATATTTATGCTATATTGAGCTAAAAAATGTCTTTTGTGATCCACATGCATAACTTATATTGTTCTGCAGAGTATCAAAGGTCAGTCCCCAAAAGGATTCAGCTTTTAAATACAATATTCCAGAATGTCTTGTGCCCACAGTGCTGTATATGAATTAGGGAAGCATAGCACCAACACAAGCAAGTAGGCTTTAGCATACATGAACATGAATTTAATCTCATTACATGGCCTCACCAAGCAAGCCAAACCACAAAATACACAGACATTTCCTTTCTGCAAAGTGAAATGTATCTTAAATTTGCCTTCTGTGTCAAAAATATTCACGTTTAAACCCACAATAATAAAACTTTTATTTTAATTTTCAAATCCTATTGCCATCTTACAGAAATAAACATAGACTAAGTATGGCACATTTAAAATGCTGTGAATTGCAACCCTCAGTACTTCTAAGTATTTTATTTTATTTCAGTGAGAGACTAATACAAGTAATTTTTAAGTAAGCAAGCAAGTCTCCAAAGTTAAAAAACCAAACCCACAAACAATTAAACTTTAATACCTGTCCTTTGGAGAACAAGGGCTGGAATATCGAACCATTTGCAAAAAAGAAACCATTTCCTTACTTGACAAAAACCAATTTAACCCAAGACAACAGAATGGCTGGACACAAGCAAGGAAATACACTGCTAACCCTTCACTGATACACTTTGGAGTGAATACCTAAACTAAAAATGCAAAATCATCACATGAAGCTGAGCAAATTAGCTATCCCTCTGTCCTATGTAACTTCTTAGCATGATCAGTGAGCCCATTCACTGTACTTAACCTGCTACCTCAGGGAAGAATCAGAAGTCATTGTCACCCATAACTTATAGACAGAATAATGGGATTCTAGTTCAGTATTACAGAAGTCTAATCCATCAAAAAGGAGGAGGGACATCCCAAGTTATAGCCTTCTTAAGACTGAATACACTGCATGTTTCAAATCTACATCTGCTGTGACACACACACACAAAACAGATGCTTTTTGGCTTCTTTTTAAATAGCTTCAATATTTACTGCTGAAAAGCTAGTTGAAAAAAAAGCTCTTCCTTCTCCTCCTTTTCAAGAATGATCCTTTTGATCCCATCTACTCCAACTCCTGCATATAGCAGTCAGAAAACCAAGATCATCATTAGAAGGAATCCATCCAGCAAGACTCAGTTCTTCAGGTACTGTTCACAGCCCCTCTTTTGCTAACAGTCTTTTCCCACTCCTACGGGCCAAAGAGTGAGGAGTACACTGAAAACAAACCTTTACCTGTCAATAAAGGTACAATGGATCTGGCAATGCTTTTTCCCATCTAAATGAGCGTTATAAGAAGACATCAGTTGATTTTACAGTCAGTCTAACGCACTGAAAAGCAACATCTGACAACACAAGACTCCAAAGTTTATTTCATTAAACATTATACAGTATTATGTACAGGGGGAAGAAAAAAGTAGCTATACTATATTCTAGAAATCCTATTTAAAGTTATAACCCAAAGATCTGCACTAGAGTTAAACGACATTAGGTTGTTTCTTTCTCTTATCAACTACTACAGTTATACCCACCTGTTACATTCACTGCTGGCCCAGTCTGGTACTGTGGAACTCCCGAGTTCTGTCTCACACCAAACAGTATACCAGATGTATTATCTGGTGCATCTGGTGGAGAATCCATAATATAATCCTAATAAGATATTTTCAAGAGGGAAAAGAAATTTGAGGTTTAATATTTTTATTTTACTTGCAGGCTTCAAAGGGTTTATTTTAAAAACATATGATTGCTTAAAAGTACTCAGAAGTACTCAGAAAATCAAGTTCATTACAATCTCCCCAAAATAGTTTCTTTTGACACTTTAATAAGGTTGCAATTCTCATCAGTGCTTGTTAAGTTGTTACAGCTTTGTATTCAGAATAGTAAAAACAACCCTAAAACTTGGGAAAGACCATTTAATGAAACATCACTAATCTGTTTGAATTGCTAATTGTAAATGCTTTTGTTCAAAAAAGCCTGATGATGTTTCAAATTATACTTGATTGTTTTTCAAAAAAAACCCCAAATACTTCCTCCCTTCAACCTAAACTCAGGCATTTGCCTCTTACTCCTGCATAATATCTTGCTGCATCTTAAAAGATAAAAAAACAGAACTCAAAAGTAGCACAAACTTGTAGCAAGTAGAAGCTTCTCCAAGCAAGACAGTATTAAGACCAAATTCTAAGTGCTGAAGCTTTAATGGAAGTAAGGGGTATCTATAGCATCTTGACTGGAAAGGGCACAAATTCCTGATATCATCAAGGGTTTTTTTCTTTTATGTAGCTTAATTTAGGAAGAACTTCTGAAAATAATATAATCAAACACTCTTTTCAAAGCCCAGCTAACCTAAAAGTTGGTTCATGTTTCCCAGCACCTTGTTAAATTAAGTTTTGTGCATCTCCAAGTACAGGTATTCTTTTACCCTTCAGTTTAAAAGGTCTGCCCTTTAGTATATGTAACCTAAAAAATTAAATAGTCCACATTTCTTGTCTCCAGCACTGAAAACTGTTAAAACAGTTCCACTGTTACTTTAGCAGGTAACATTTGGAGGAAAAAGAAACATGAAATTTAGTTGTCTTTACAAATACCCAAATTTAAGAGGGTGAGGTAGGAGAAACCTTCAAGATTCATCAATACTGGCCATTCACCCTAGCACAATTTGAAACATGAAATATTTTCAGGAATAGCAATAAGCAGTTTAGAAAAAACATAACAAAGTTAGGTTTAATTTTAACAATAAGGTAGAAATGGAAAAGTATTGGCAATTTCAACTCTGAAATAATTCAAATGGTTACACTTCATCAAGCTGTATTGCAAAACAAAAAACTGACAAAAGTAGGGCTATCTTCCTAAGATAACAAAAACCCCAAATTTTAAAAACCACCCAATAATCATACAGAGACCTTGTCATTAGTGTATCCATGAGACAAAGGCCAAAACATGTTTTGCTGAAAAGATCAAGGTCACAAACTGCTTCCCATTCACAAGTGTGCTACTTATTTGAAAACATCCCTGTGGAAAGTACCACATCTTTAACTACCACCATGTAAACCAAACTTAATGGAAAGAAATCTAAAGGAGAACAACTACATAAACAGGTATGATACTCTGGTTTAGGACTCCTAAATACCAGAACAAAAAGGAAGATGCTGCTCCCTGTCCTGCCTTTTTATTGTACCTCTCCTTAAACGAAGATCCTTCAGGACTTTATTAAAGACTCACTCTTTCTTCTGGTGAGTCACCTAATCAACTCTAATCAAATTAAAGACAAATGTTCAGGAGTAGCTGTGGAAATAGTTACTGAATTTCTGTGCTGTATTTGCTATGAGTAACAGCTACATGAGCTGCAGTTACAGTAGAGCAGGTGCTACTGTAGTCCCAACAGCTTCAGAAGAGCCAGTGAAAGGACAGGAAAGCACCTCATTCTGCAGGCCACACCTCAAGCACAACTAATGCTCAGGGGATAAAGCTGTGGCAGGCTCTGAGTGCAGAGCCCTATGCACACCATTTACATTTGCAATGTGACCAATACAACAGCTACATACAAACACTCCATCTCATACTAGTCTGTAGTTTCTTTGGTTTTATGTCCTGCCAGTATTTTAAGTTTCAACAAGATCATAGTTTGGGTATTTTGATGGCATGGATACATCTCCCCAGTCCATACTAAATATATCCAGCAAGCAAAGAAAGTAAAAACAGACACACTGAAATTTCATCGCCTAATTTTCAAAAAGTCCTTTCCTGTCGACAGGTGTTATTATATTTATTTTGTTATTTTTTGGCTCTGTCATTTTACATACAAACCCCCCAATAATGTCCAATGCTTTAGAAAACAAAAATGTTTTTTAAAAAACCAAAACAAAACAGCTTTACCACATTGATGAAACAAAAATAAACTAATATGTACAGGTGCTCTCACATGCAGAAAGGCAAAACCCTACGCCTTTGTAAGGTTATTTCCTAGGGCTCAAGTGAAAAGAAGTATTACACCACTTCTAGTTTTACAGTACTTCTAGTTTTCTAAGGTACTAGAGACAATATTGGGTTCGTAGTCTGCATCCTGTGTTTTCAACGGTGGAAGTCTATATGGCAATTGCTAACTAAACCCACCCTGAAAGATTACAATGCATAGTACTGGACCTTTGTGCTCTCAAAATTACCTAGGAACAACCAGAACCTGAGTCACACTGAGGAAAGTGCCTAGTAAGTAAGAGAAAGACAGAATTGGCTGTGGCTTAGTGGAGAGCATTCTGAGCACTGAATTACAGTATATCATCACTGCTAAGGACAAATTTTTCTTAAAGAAGAGGACAGTCCTATGCTATGAAACACAACAGTAGCTCTGACTGAATTAAAATTGCTGCGAACTGTATGACTGAAATAAAAATCAACTCTGAATTTCTGGAACTGCACAGCAGTTAGTACACAGCATGTAGTACAATAACACCACAAAAACCAGACTGACTTACTTAGTAAGTCAGCGAATCAAGTTCGTGGTTGGAAAGGGGTATTTCAATGATAAAACTGGAATACCAAACATTGACAAGAGGCAAACTATAGACCTGTTGAGAAATTGAGGAGATATGTTTCAACCCGGTAGGCAATCAAAAGCAACCAGTTCCCACAGAAAAAAAAAATCTTTTGACATACTGAGATTAAAGAATATTCCACTGTATTTTGAATGCAAAGGCCATCTTAAGGACATTCAGCTGAAAAGGGATCCTGTCAGTGTCTAGTTATACCTCACAGTGATCTTCACAACATGGTATTTTCAAAAGTAACTTTCAACACCTGGAAGCTGAAGATCCAAATGTCAAACACTTCCCAGAAAAACTTATTTGAAGCTTTTGCCACTTAGGAAGAATTAAGTTGGGAAGAAACAGAACATGTGTGAACAAAAATGTCACAGAAAGCCCAAGGCAGAAAATCATCACTACAAAACAGCAGCCTCCAGTGAAATAAACACTAGATGGGGATCAGCTGAGGAATCCAAAAACCCTAAGGAGCTCCTGAATGAAGAAAATTCAAAATAAGGACATGAGCCAAAATACAGGTAATACACATATAACACTAAGAACAGCAAATAACATCACATAGCAGGAGTGATTAAAAAATCACAGAACTTTGCCCAAGACACTAAATTATAGTACCTCTCTAAAAAAATGGCACATCAGACAAGCTTCTTCCTCCATAGAAAGTGTAACACCATCAAGTGGTAATAACAATATAAACAAGAAAACGAATTCTAGATAATGCTGAAACTGAAAATACAGTTCTGAATCTAGCAAAGTTAAGCTGAAGAGATGGAAGATACACCATGTCTTAAGCAAGGAAAAAAAAAACTCAAAAAGAAATCTTACTAAAGGTACTCAAGAATTTCTTAACATCCAAAGAACAGGATGTTACATTTAAGACAGCTTAAAAGAAATTAAGGGCTAATGAAAACCATGATCAAAAAATCAACACTGTAAAGAAACCATCTAAGACCATAACTTCAAGAAACAGTGGAAGCTTTAAGAGACCACAGAATCTGCACTGGATATCCCAGATAAGGATGCATTACTTTCTCAAGCATGTCAGTCTAAGCTGGAATAGAGAAAACTAATTAGTACATGTTTAGAGAACCTTTTCCATGTCCTATTTCAGGCTGCAACTTCTTCAAATAGCTGCTTCTCTAATCTGCCATGGAAAAATGACCTGCAGACTTCGACAAAGTAACACCATAAATACTTAACTAAAGCCTCATCTGTAACATAAAAAAACTCAATGAATGAGAAAGAACTCTCACAAAAAGAAGTGCACTGTGTGCTTTCTTTAAAGGAAATCATGGTCTTGATGAGTTCCATCCAGCTTATGTATACTCTGTGGAAAAGTTCAGCTTTCCTAGCTCTGTTTACTCTGAGGTTCTGTCATAAAAACAATGTAGAAGCCTCTACCAACTTTGTCTGTTTGAACAAAAACATGAGCATGTGTGTGTGAGGGAAGTAAGGGAGAGGGCTTTCTTTTGCAGTAAAGATTTTGCAGGACATACTAGCACACCTTTAGAGGATTTAATAAAGCATACTATGTCATCAGTAAACCTATAAAAAACTTCACAGACTTCAAATACATGTATACATCATGTAAAGTAGCAAACCACTCTCTACTAATCTGTCCTGCTTCATAAAGAAAGATTTAAGATGACTAAAGAAGCAACCTAGATGTCCTACTGATATCTGGACTTTTAATTATATAATTTCTTAGGCTTTCTTAACAGTGACAGACTTATTTAGCTAATCCGCTTCATCAGACATACCCACAATTTCTCTCTGCAAACTATCAATCAACTGCTGAAGACTTAAACTTGGAATGTATGAGTATTTTTCCTACTGAATTTGCTGAAGATTCAGCTAGCCAGTTGATAGGCAATGATTACATTGCTTTGTTTTAATTCTGTTTTTCTTAAAATACAGCCTCTCATCAGCAATTATTTGGCCACAAGCCTTAAGAAGAACACCCAATTCCAATCCTCCTGTTTTAATGGCCTAATTAATTAACTCTGCTCATTCAGACTGATTGCCCTGCTCAGCAAATGCAGAATCCATTAGGCTGCATGATTTTTATTTACACCAAAAGACTAACAACTGAAACAACCTCAGATATGTGTGTTTGCATGCACAATGGAGACGGTGCATACTGTCAGGCTGCATTTTAACCTGACAACAGTAGCTAACACTATAGGTACATGGTCTGAACCATTTCAGCATAAATTATTTTCAATTAAGGTACTGCATCATAGTTTACCTCAAACAAATATGGAATTTTAATCCTCATTCTCTCTCACGTATGTCCAACATAGAAGGTAACAAAACAGCATCTAACTCAACTCCCTCATGGCAACATTTTGTGGTTCTGTGACAACCGGGGAAGGACTATGACACCTGACCTAGGTGCACTATTCCCTTAGGCTTTTCAAGCAAAACAACTATGTTGCCAAATTGCTTCACCTGCTGATCATGCAACTTTTGGTTGCTTAAACCTCTTTACCATACTATTGTTTCACAATGCTTTCATTCACGTGACACGTGAATGAAAAAGCAAAACCCGCTAAGGAACTACTACTACAGCATCCTCTTAAGAGTCAAAAATCCCAAGCAAGGCACTGCAAAAAAACAGGTGGAAAGCCCACGAAGTTGCTTTACATACTAAATGCAAGCTATTTAAAAATGAAATTAATTTATCAATGCAGAAGATTCATCTCTCAGCAAAGAAATCTGCAAAATTTAGAGAATGAATTTGCAACATTTCTCCATAGAACATAAAGAATCTAAACAGTACTAATTTCTTATTAGTGTCTAAAATTTTCATTTAATGCCATTTCACTCTTACTAAAGCTATCATCTTCAAGTCTTCCAAATCAGTATTTCCAAATATATATTTTAATTTACCAGTGCAAGGTTACGGTCCTGGAATCTTTGCAGCTTACATAATGCTAGTTTATAATCAGGTTCAGATCTTCAAAGCACTAGACTGAGTCAGTATGTTCTTCATTAATTTATTCAAAAGTAATCATAACTCTTATGTTTAAAATGAATAAAGATTTACCTGATTGAGTATTACAGGCTGTGCTGTTGCAGTAGTCTCTGGCCTGGATACAGGTTGAGCCACTACAGGAACTGTGGTATTTCTTGATACTGGCTGTGTTGTCACTGGAATGGTTACAGGTCTGCTAACAGGCTGTGCTATTCCAGAACTTGACCCAGGCACCTGCTGTGCTGACAAACATCCAGCAACTGGTCTCTGCAGTGTTTGTGAAGTTCCTGAAACATTCACTGCTACAGCCAACGGCTGAACTGCCACCGAGCTGGTCACAGGTCTGGGCACAGTCTGAAAGACTGATGGGGCAGGCATAGCACCGGGGCTGGAGGCAGGTGTCACGTAATGCTGACTCTCAGACTTGAATGTAGTGACTGTACCTGTTGCAAAGGATTCCAAAATTATCTTTATGCAATTTTGCAGTCAAATGTTTCATAAGTGTTGTGGATTTTTTTGTTAATTACCATATTAGGACAATAAAGTACCTCTACTGGGTGCACCATTCTGTATCCCCCTTCGTGGTGAGCTGAGGTTGACTCTGTTCAATATATCTGTCAAAAGTTACATTTATCTTAATTGCAAATAAATTAATAACTTCATTGCTTTTGAAATTTAAAAGCTGTATTCATATAAACTAATTAAGCCAATTAGGATTTGGCTTATAAATTAAAGTATTATTTCTAAAACAAAAACCCTGGCAAAACCAAGTGTAATTTGTACAAATTAGGATGTGCTCTTCCACTCCTTTTTAGTTAAGCTAGTTCACGTAAGAACTTCAATGTTTATTCTCTTGGAGACAGGTTAACAGTAGGAGTAGAAACAACAACAAAAAAAGGACATGGCATTAACAATTGAACTTGCTGATTATAGTGCATTCATTTACATCTCTTTCTCACATATACATAGTATTTCCCAAATACTAGAACTGCCCTACATTAAAGGAAGCATTTTCTCTACAACAGTAATGACATAATTTTCTTCTGTATTAGCAAAATACAGCACTTACAAACTGGATTTCAGACTTCATGATATCCGTTTTCCAATGTGAAAGGAAAATCAACAGATCAACAACCAAAGGAGTCATATTAGAATTGCATTACAAGAGTACTGATTTTCTTATATATCCTACATGGTAGTCTGTGTCTAGAGTTCTAGCTCAGCAGAAGCACATGCAATTTCTTAAATTATGTTTACTCCCTAACTAATGCCACTGATATTCCCCGACCTTTTATGTCTTAGTCTGGGATTTCTGACAATTTCAGAAAGCTACAAAAATATTCATCAAATCAAAATACTCTTCTACTCCCAGATTCTCAGTTCCATTAGTGTTGCTGACAAGTTGCTTGCTCTGACCTGTGAAAATATGCATAGAAAATTAGATTGATTCTCCAATATCTAACCCACAAGGCTTGAAGTAACTTCTCAAACCAGGGTCAAATTACATCAGGTTCTCAAACAATAGATCTCAGAGTATCTACACATTGTGTTTAATAACCTTAAGGCTGTTTCCATCAACAGTAGCTCATTAGTATACACTTCTCCCGTTGATAAATATATCTAATAGCAGTAGAGCTCGGAAGATCACAGCTTTCAACCTGCCACCTGCATTTAGATCACGCTAATAAAAAAGCACCTGCAACCAACTGATTTAAACAAGTTTGCATTTTTTAAGACATGATGAAATTTGGTCCTTTAATAGTAATACTATTTTTACTTCAACATAACAGTAACTACAAACCAGGATTAAATTATTTTGGTATTTAGCTGAATACATACATTTTGTGAGTGTTAACAAATCTATACCTCATACATGAATTCCAGAGTGAAATTAAACTAAAGCATCATCTATCTACAAAATAAAAAGTTATGTTTCACAAAGCATAGTCAAGACACCTGATGTGCACACATTCTAAATTACAAAGGTAGATGTTGTTGCTTTCAAAAAGAACATTTCAGGAAGCCAGTTAATTGAAATTATAAACTACATTTACATGACTCAACTGATTCACCATAGACTTGATGTGCACTTCCTCTCTTCCATCGAAGTGTTACTTATCCTGTTTAGGTAAAACAGCACTGAAGTACAAGCATGCTGACATGCAAAGTAACATTTTACAACAATAACATATTACAGGTTTGTATCATTATGAAACAGGAAGCAAGAACAACAAGCAGTAACTGTAGGAAAAATGAGCAGTTGCAGAAAAAGGTAAAGGGAACAAAGTGTCAACTACTTTTCATCTCAGCCAAAATAATCCTCCAGTACATCAGAAGAGACATTTGATACTACACAATTCTCTCACAGCAGGTCAAAGCTGGGGTTTTTACAATTTCCTTCATGTTTTCTACACAGTCTGTACAAAAACTAGTAATTGTACAGTCAGGAAAAGGTTAAGAAAATCCAATGCATTGTAGAAACTACACCCTTTAGAAAAATTAAGACCTATATGTGTTTCTATTTGTCATCAATTTTTCATCTGATCAGGTGCAAACTAAACAGTGATAAGCAAAGCTGAGCTCACGATATCTTGCCTATCACCAATAACAAACTGAAGCCTGACTTCTGCCAGGTAGTACTACTTACAAGCCAGAGAAGAACTGAGGTCATTCTTCCATAGCTGTTTTTGATAGTGAAGTAGAAGATTAAAAAGAGAAAAGTTGAGGAAAGGGAAGGAAAAAAGATAAAGTAACAAGTTATACCATAAGTGATTTCACTTGTGTCAGGACCAAGTATGGACAGCACTAGAATAAGAAGCAAGCATTTTAAGTGTCTTTTACTAAACTTCTTGAACTTCACAGAACCATACCAAAATTATAGTTTTCACCTGAATTATTTCTATCCTTTGACTACAAAAAAACCTCAAGGCTACAACAACTGCAATCAAACACGGCATGTTTGCTGTTCCAACGCATGCTAGTGCCTTAACAGATGCTCTATGCCATGACCTACCGCCAATGACCAACAGCAATCCAGAGGTCTCTGGACCTTCCAGAAAACAGGATATTTTTCAGACATTCTATATGTTTGTAACTGCAGAAAACTCAGAGTAATTTTAAAATATTCTTCAAATTTTTCAGACTATCCGGAGTATTTTTTAAATATTCACTCTTGAAAAATATTTTCTGGTGAGAGTACTTAAATATCAGATTCAGTATTCTTTTCATATTTAAAATAATTTTTCTACTTTTTCAACCTTGTGTAAGAAGCCTTAAACTTCCTGTCCTAGTGAACAAAAAAGTAATAAATACAAGATGAAAGTAATGTGAACTAAAATGACTGAACAGCTAATAGTAGCTCTGAAATCCATGCAACAGTGTGTGACAAACAGCCTCATGTAACATTTTGTTTTGAGATCCTTCACAGCAAATGATACACCTTCAGAAAACTACTATGGAAATCTTGGATACAAGCATTAGCAGAGATGAGGCAGAAACTGCAAGGAGTAAATCTCACCAGGCAAAGACTTGGGCATCTGACTGCTAGGGAGACCTTAGGTCACAGCTCTTAAAAATTCACTACAGGATGGACACACAAAAATAAGTTTCATTACTAAAGTTAATTAAAATAGCAAGAAAAAAAATGTTCTTCTTCACTTACCTGCCCAAGCATAGGACAAACATGGAATCCTGACATCTCCTGTCATCACAACCACCTAACCTCACTCCCTGCATGGCCTGCATTTAGGATAAAACTAAGGAACTTGATGAAAAAAACCTCTCTATTTCACAAAGGATGGGTAAATTTACCAATAAAAATCTCCTACTTCACAGATGGGCTTTCAGTATTTTTCTATTAGTCACCTTCCAGATTGTGCTTTTATTATAGACACTTAAGACAGTTAACTTGGTTTTGTCAGAATGATGTTCAACATAGGAAATGAAGGGTGGAGGACCAAAAAAAGAGGACTGTAACAGGAAAATTTAAATTCATGCAGAGTCTTTTAGTAGGGAGACACTCTCAAATATATAACTAAATATTAACTACACTGTAAGCAATTGCATGCATGATTTCAGCCTTGTATATACTGTCTTTTAAACTCCCTTGCTAATGCTAAAACCTTCAAATGTCCTTATCTTGACCTCAGAGATTTAAAGTTAGAGGTAACCAGAGCTGTGCATAACCTGGGATTTAAGACAGAATTACTTAAGAAATCTGATTTTCAGTAAGACAGAGACTCACAGCTTGAAGATGTGGAATTTCTTTAGTCGTACTATTAAGAATTCTGTACTTTCAAACTAAGTTTAAGTTTCTATACCTTGAAAGATCTATTTTAAATTATGGAAAAATGTTGTCTTACATGTAGTAGCTGGCTTTGAGCTGGAGATTTCCCCAACAAAGATTGGCTCATCATCATCATCCTCATCATCCTCTTCCACTTCTCTCACTCTCTTTTGCCAGGGTTCTAGCTCCTCTTCTTCACATTCCATAAATAATTCTGCCATCTTGAAACTAGACAGAAAAAAACCCCAAAGAACAAACATACCAAAACATTCATTAAATACTTCACTGTTCCATAAGGAATACTGCAATTGTCAATAATTCCCATAGAATGGTCTCCCTCCCTCCATGTTCTTTACAGATCAAACATGATCTGATACAGGAGATCTTCAATGCTTCTTGATGCCACACCAACATTCTGACAATTACTCGGATGCTTATCTTTGCTATTAGAGAGAAAAGACGAAAGGTATCCTCCACAGAATTTAAGCTATTTTTGTATAAAACACCAGTAACTATCGGAGGAAGCCTCTGACACCACAGTGAAAGGTATCGTTTAAAAAATACTCCTATTCCAGGTAAGTGATTCACAAGAAATGTAAAGGGCCTTCTACAAAGCACATAAATGAGTTAGTGAAACACTGATTACAGCTTTATTCTCTTTGCATCTTAAAAAACCCAACAGAAACAAAACAAAACCCCACCCAAACCCACAGCCTACCACAGCCTCCCAAATTTTCTAAGATTCTGCCAGGGCTTCCTATATGGTCATATTTTCTTTAAATCCCAACAAAATCTACACAAAATTCCCCAAAATCCACATAACAACATCAACAAGCAAACTGCCTGCAAAAAAACGCTTCAAACAAAAAAAACTCCACAACAGCAAAATCCCCAAGCCATACCTACAATGCATTGCATACTGCTTCCATTATCAACTAAGACTTGGTAAAAATTTTGCATAGATCTCTTTAGATGGAGGCCCTCATGCCTGTATCTGTTTGCAGTAAAAAAAAGTCATGTACAAAACTAGTAATGAAAAATATGCACCTTTTGGAATTAACCAAATTTACATCAGCATCTCTTATCACAATTGGTTTTATCTGTTTTTTAAATAAACAGAGATGGCCAATAAAGTTTTCTTCTTTTAACATTCTTTAACATAACCTTGAACATATTTCTGAACAACAAAACAAATAAGAAACTTTGCTATTTCTTTACACGGAGTTCCAATAATCTAATAAGAGGGCAGAAATAATTAGTCTGTAACAGCTTATCACAGGGGAGCAGACAATCATCCTCCACTTGTGTGAGAATGGGGCTGCTGGGGTTACCACATATTAAGTCTTAAGATGAAATAAAGTAGCAAAATGTCCTAGGGCGACTTTATGATGCTTGTATCTGCAACTGTTTTTATGCTGGATATTATGTGTTTGGCCAGCACTAGACCCACTATGCAAAGCTCAACTCCTTCTTGGCTTCCTCCATCAGCTTAGGGTGCTGAAGTCAGACATGGTGCTAGGAAAGAAGGGAACAGGATACTAAACTAAATTCTTGCATGGGGGAAAAGAGGTAGACTCTGAAGTGAATTTCCACTAGACAGAGAAGACATGTGCCACATGCCAGGTCTTGGAAGGAGAATCAAGCCTAACTCTAACTTTTTCTTCTCTGTAGGACATTCTTTAGAACACTTTTTTTTTTTTTTAATAACACAGAGGCTAAGTCTAATAGACTTTAAGGCAAAATAAATTACTATTTCAGAGCCATCTTTTATAGAACAGACAACACAAATGAGCAGTGTTTTTATTTTAAGAATTTAGTTTTACTTGACCTCAGGGGAAAAAAAGTTATAAATTATAAAATATGCTCAGAGGATGCAATGCAATTTATACTAAAAACACAAAATAGGCACAAGCAATGATATTTTAGCAGAACCCTAACAAGATACATGTGATAGCCCCACCTACACTATAATGCAGCTGACTTTTTTCTTAAATACTTTTAAATAATAAATATTTTTTTCTTAAAAGAAATTTGATAACATAGCCATGAGCTTTTAGAAAGTGACACCAACTGGTGATACCTCTTATGGATATATCATTTTATGCATCAGGATATACACATTAAGATACTCCTAAAGGTAATTCAAAATGCAGAGCATCTTTTAAAGGCAAGCATCAGGATTAATTTCACATCTTTTAACCTAATTTTTTTTTTCAGTGGTATAATTTGAAGCCAAGCTTTCACTGACTTCTTTTTTCCTGGGAAGAAAGTTGGCCTAATGAGTTCCTGCCCTGCTCCTGCACTTCCTCAGTTGTGCCAGCACAACTTTACACAGAACTATGGTGTGAAGCAGGGCAGGTTAAAAATAACCTGGCCTAGTAACAGTTTTATTGGCACAACTGAGAGGTCAAAAATTTGTAGCCTGAACAATCAAAACTGCAGTAAGGGGTAATTGATTGGACTAGAGGAGATGTGCAAGAACAGCTCCTGCAAGTGGTCTCCATTGCCAAAGGAAACATCTACATCCATTTTTGGAGTACAAATAGCGTCCAAGTTTTTAGCTTCTTTAAACACATTAACACACAAAATGTATTCCAGGAATCCCACTAGCAGTGCTCTCAAAGACAAATCCAACAGTGAATCCTTCCCCCACTCTGCTGAAATATTTCCCAGTGGTGGTGCAGACACCAGTGTAAGAAAAATAAACCTACTGACAACAGACTTTATCTTCCTCATTTTTAAATGTGTATAAGCATTTATTCATATTTATACAGACATTTCCTTAAAGGTAGTCCATGGAACTGAGAGGTCCAAAACTCCAAGGCAATGCTGTATGCATAGACTCAAAGAAAGTGTTGAAACCAGTAAAGCATCAAAATCGTGAACAAGTTCTTCAAAACATTTAAAAAATAACATTATAGGCCATATCAAGATACTGCTTTTAAAAGCAACTGCCCATCTAAAACCAAGCATAGGCATGGAAGTTCATTAGGCAGGCACAAATAACCAACAACCTGCAAAAACACAAGTCCCTGAAACACTATTATAGTTAGTAGAAAAGTGATGAACTAAAAACCTGATACAGGACAGATTAAAAAATGAGAGCTCCCTGCCCTAAAGAGCAATTAGCTTCTGATGAAATAACTGTTTTAAAAGCACTATTTTAGCCATCTTTATTATGGCAGTTAGGTTTAAAAATACCTAACTTTATTAAAAGCCAGTTGTATTTATAACCTCTTTTTTTGAAGTTAGTATTTAAAAGCACTCACAGAAAAACAACAAAAATTATATAACATTAGTATATGAGTCTAACAGCAGTAGTGAAAACAGCAGAATGATCTGTAGAAGTGCACCATAAGGATGGACAGAAATTGGCACTGTAGAAAATCATGGTAGATGCAGCCACGATAAGACTTAAGAGTTATTGAAAATCCAGTTATCACTTCAAATGGGAATTTGTCTGTTCCACTGTAAACTCAAGTGAGCCTTCCAATACTCAAAACTTCCTTGGCTTGGCTTAAAATCAAATAACTAAAATGAAATTGGTAGTGAGTTTAGAGAGTGAGGACATTTACATTAACCAGAAATTCTTCAGACTAGCCTTGTCACCTTTCCATAATAGAATCACAGAATATTCTGATTCGGAAGGGTCCCACAGAGATCACAGTATCCAACTCTTAGTCCTGCACATGGCATCTCTAATAATCCCACCACATGCCTGAGAGCATTAACCAAACTCTTCTGGAAATGTATGGTGTGGTGCTGTAACCACTTCCCCAAAGAAGAATCTTTTTCCAACATCTAACCTAAATATCCCTTGACACAACTTCAAACCATTTCCTCGGATCCTGTCACTGATCACCACAGAGATCAGTGTCTGCCCCTCCTCTTCCCCTCATGAAGACTGCCATGAGGGCTCCCCTCAGTCTCCTCTTCTATCAGCTGAACAGACCAAGTGGCCTCAGCCACTCCTCGTATGGCTATCATCTGTTACTCAAGTAAATTTTTCCCACACTTTAATAACTGCATTTTAAATGCCCAGAGAAATTATCTTATTTACAACACAGATCATACAACAGACTACATGTTGTATTTCTCAGATAACGTCCCATATAGGCACATAACTTTGCACCACATTAGTTGATGAAGGGTGTGCAATCCACAGCTCTACGAGGACTAGGAACAACTGGGTTTTAACTGAGGGCTGCATTTGTCTAGTAGCAAAGAAACAATGACCAAGCTAAAACTGCACCTGAAAATTGTAAAAAACCAAAGCGTAAACCCACTTCCCTCAAACACAAACCTCAGCAGCCAACGCTGCCCTCTGTGCCATGCGAAGGCACAAGCTCCGCCTAGGGAAGGGCAATATCGGCGGTGCCAGCCCGCCAGCAGCTCACGCCGCCCAGCCGCGGTGGTGCCCGGCCATGGGAGCAGCTGAGTCCCGAGGGCAGCCGAACAGCTGCCGCTCCAGCCTGACCGCCCCGCGTCCCGCCCCCCGCGCCGGGTTACCGCCGGCACTCGGCTCGGGCTGCGGGCTCCGGTTTGGGCGAGGCCCGCACGGCAGAACCGCGGCCGGCGGGGAGGAGGCCGAGCCGAGCCGCGCCGCCAGCACCGCTCTTGCTGTTAACGCCCGGGGCCCATGGACAGCCCCATGCGGCCAACGGCGGGCGGAGCGAGCCCTGCCCGGGCCGCCCTCGAGGGCAGAGCCAGCCGGTGCCAACGGGGCCCGCGGGAGCCTTCACAGCGCGGGGGCCCCGCTCGGGGAC
>VZSE01008037.1:2585085-2604119 GCA_013398275.1 Promerops cafer
GGCCGCGGCCCCGCGCGCTGCCTGACGGGAACCGCGGGTCGGACACATCGCGACGCCCGCGATCGGGGCGGGGCCGAGCCGGGGCGGGGCCGGCGCCATGTGCTGGGCCTCACACCCCGGGACGGGACGGCCGCCATGTGTCGGGCCTCACAGTCCAGGTACCAGGAACTGGTGCTGGTTTTGGGCCTCATGACCCGGTACTGTACTGTTGCTGTGGGCCGGGCCTCATGCCCAGCAGCCCCAGCCCAGCCTCGCACTGCCTCCTTACTGCTTTGGTGAGGGCACACACAGGGGCAGTGCTGTGCTGTGAGGGAAACGAGCCATTATCAAGAGAGGCTGGGAACTGAACAGATGGAGAACAGCCCTACTAAGAAGGACTTGGAAGTGCTGGTGGATTCAAGGCTTAACATGAGCTGTCAATGCTCACTTAAAGCCCAGAAAGCCAAACATGGCCTGGGCCACATCCAAAACAACTTCGGCAGCATGGGAGGGAGGGATTCTGCCCCTCCACTGTGGTGAGGCTCCACCTCGAGTGCTGCATCTATTTCTGGGGTCCCAGCACAGGAAGGGTCTTGACCTGTTGGAGCAAGTACAGAGAAGGCCACCAAATTGATCAGAGGTATGGAGACCTTTCCTATGAGGAAAAGCTTGAGAGATTTGGGATTGTTCAGCCTGAAAAAGACAAGATTTGAGAGTAACCTAATTGCAGCCTTTCAGTTCATGAAGGGAACTTACGGGAAAGATGGGGCAAACTATTTACCATGAGCACGTAGTGACAGGGCAAGGGGGAATAGCTTCAAATTGAAAAAGAGTAGGTTTGGATTGGATATTAGGGAAAAAATTCTTTACTGTGAGGGTGGTGAAGCTCTGGAACAGGTTGCTCAGAGAAATTGTGGCTGTTCCATCTCTGGACATGTTCAAGGACAGATTGGATGGGGCTCTGGGCAACTTGGTCTCATTTTATACATCCCTGCTCACAGCAGGAGGTTTGGAACTAGATGATCTTTATGATCCCTTCAAACCCAAACTATTCTAAGATTGTATGCTCCGCTACCTAGGAACCACTCTGGCTGTCACATTTGCACCACCTGAACTGGGACCAAAGCCTTTTCGCAGCTGCACTTCCCACACTCAGACCAGATTTCCTTACCAGCTCGGCCACAGGTTTTACATAGCAATGTCTCAGATGTCCCGATCCTTAAAATAATTTAATCGTGGTGTGGTAACCAAATCATAAAATAGTAGCTCGAGCAGGGTTCCTCTCAGGAGGGTCGCCTGGGTTTTTATACCCTCACAGTCTAAGGGCACGAAAGTCTGGGGTCGTTGGCTCCTGCCATGTCTGTGTGTGTCTCTCACCTGGCCGGGCCGCAGGTCCCCGGGCCCTTTGTTGTGCAGAGGGTCGGCAGTTCGTGGCTTCTTGCCCGAGCTCTCCTGCCCGCCCAGAGCTGAGCCTGCAGCTCGAAGTGCAGCTGTCCCCGGAGCTGCCGGCACTGAGTGGGCTCTTCAAAAACGCGCCCCGGTCCCGGGCGGGCGCCAGGGCCCAGCACGGTTCCCCTCAGGGGACCCCGGGCGCAGGCCCCGCTCGCTGAGCCGGGGTGGGGGGCGGGCAGGCCTTTCCCTGGGGGGCAGCCGAGCGCCAGCACCAGGAACTCGCCATAGCCCTGTGGCCGAACAAAGCCAGGGACAGCTGTACCCGGAGTTGACATCGAATACAGACAGCGGAGAGTATAGCACACAGCGTGCTGCTGCAGTCAGTGGAGCAGCACAGATACTAAATGCTGTTCAGACTGAAGGTTCGCTGTGCACCCGTGTTCTCATTTACCCACTGGGTTAAATATCAGTCAAATACATGATCAACTCTTCTAAAGCTTTATTGAGTAAAACATTGCCATTACTTTCAGTGGATGTTGCAGAACTGCTGGACACAGCCTTACCTGGGTGATGGAGTCACAGTTGCTGGAGTAAACAGCCCTGGAGCACAGCACCTCCAAGAGCTGCGGTTTCACTCGCCTCAGAATTTGCATATGAAAATCTCTGAATCAAAATGTGACGAAGTAATGCAGTTTTCACATGTCTTTTTGTCTATAGTGCGGTCTCACCCTGGCCAAGAACTAAGAATGATCCCGAGTTTGAATTTGGGTTTTTTTCCAGTTTTTCTGTCCATTATACACTGATTTAAAAAATCCAAAAAGAACGAATAAACCCCAACCAACCAACCAACCAACCAAAAGTTAAAAACAAAACAAAACAAAAACAAACAAACAAAACCAAAAAACCAACCAATCAAAAACCTAAACAAAACCAAAAAAAAAACCCCAAAGACAAACCATCCCCCACCAAAGTAAAATATGAAAATATTTCTAGTGATTTTTGAAGATAAATAATAGGAAAGTACTTAAACATGTAATCTATATCTCAACTTTTTCGGCCCATACCTCTCACAACTTATTGTTGTACTATCTGCCATAGCTGCCTTCAGAAATACACAGTTTATTTAATGTAAATTCTCTCTCAAATATAGGTATTTTTTCAGATGAATGAGTGAAGTGTCCTTCTCCTTGTGAGCTTAAGTGCTAAAGGTTTGAGTGCTGTGTTTATCCTCGAAAATATTCTGTTCCTTTTAACTAGTATCTTTAGCCTTGAGATGCTTCCAGAATAGTTTGGAACCTCAGAGAAGTGAAGAAAAACTCACTAGTAATTAAATAATTGCTGCTTAGTGATTATGTCATTCAATTATTTGGTTATTACAGTTTAGTAGCTAAACAATTATTAAACTGTGCCCTTCTGCCTAAGAAAGATGAAAAAAGAGAGAAATAAATATTCCTAATATTAGGCAGAAAATGGAGCAAAAGGATGGGAACCAGAGTGGAACTTATTCTAAGCAAAAGTGACTGGGAAATAGTCCATTTACTTGAAACACGTATTTTCAGCTACTAATTTACCTACTGTGAAATCATTGCAGGTGTTTATGTTCCTTCTAAAGCAAGATAAACATAAAGAGAATATTAAGATTACAAGGTAAAACACTGAAAATTTGCAAAATAACAAAACTACAGTCTACTCTGTACATTTTTGTAATTAAATTTGTGCATTCCAGTGGTGCACAAGTGCATACTGTCTGTTCTGCAAAGCCCAAAGTCCTTGGACAAATTGGTGTAAATGTCTCACACCATCCCACATAGGAGCAAACCAGAGTTTATCAAGTGAGAATTGATAAGCATTCATAACTCTAAAACAAATTAATAAAGGATAGGAAATAGTCCCCATAATTACAAAATGATTACAGGGAAAACTGTAAACATATGATACACTCTAAAGAAAAACTTAGCAGAAGCTGATAGAAGAATTGAATTTCATGCACTGTTGACTGTAGCAGTACAGCTAAGCTTGAAAGTTAACTAGTCTGAATTACTTTATCTGTTATTACAGTCTACTGGCCTGGGACTCACTTGCTAAAGAGGCATTCCTTCCTACCTGTAGAAAGGTATTGACAGCAATCTCATCAGTTTCTGGGTTTTGCCTTAAAAAGCACAATCTGTGCCAGAGAAATCGATTGACTGCCGTATCCCTCGATGGCCCAAACTGCTTCTTGCAGTTGCAGGTTAAAAAAACTGGGGGAAGCATTACTAAATTACTGTGATAAATACACCTAATGATGATTTATTATTATTATTTTTATTTTAAACTCTCCTAAACTCCATGTTGTGTCTAGTCACTATTTGAATGTGATCTGGGAATCAGAGGGCAATTGTCTAATCCTGATTTTGTATGTCAGTAAAACACCTGGAGCAGAGTGGGGACGTCTTGCTCATTAGCACTGAAGTTTGGGTTTGTTTAATATTGTTTGTTTTTCTTTGAGGCACTAGACACAGAACAGTAAGTACCAACCCATATGACATTGTAACTGGAGCTGCTGCCAAAGCTTCATTAGAATAGATATGTTCAGACGGGAAGCCTGTAACTACGAATGCACAAACAGATACTAAATTAACATCTGCAGCACAAACATTATTCAGCACATGTATGGTTTACTCATTTATTCCATAAGGTACACTTGTAAAATTGATTGCATTTAGTCTGCTGTGGTTTGTTCTTACAGTATCATACCTTCAGGAATTTGGCACAAGTATAAACACTGATGGGTGATCTAATGTGTTTGTAACATTATTTTGTAATGCTTGTTAGGCACATATAACATGTTTATAGTGTCTTTTTCAAGACAATATGAAAAGTCTCAAGTATGCAACCCTGAAGAAAGCATAAGCTTCCAGTCTTTAAAAGTATGATTCTGTAAATGAAGAAAACCAACCCAACCCAAACCATAATTTGCCTTTTTAAACACTTCCAACATATCATTATGGATAATAATAATAAAAAACTAGCCTTTAGGAGAGCCAGTGTCTCATCAACTTGTATGTATTTCTCCTGTCAACATTACCCTAAATCACCAGATGAAAACACATTCTAAACTACTTGAAGTTACAAGAAATGTGTGAATTGGATGAGCTGTATCAGAGTGAAAATGGCTACAGAGCCATCACTATTACAAATCCAGTTTGTTCATTTGGAAGCAAAATAAAAAATATTTCTTGTTTTTTTTTCCAGCAGTTTTTCATGGCAGCTTCAGGTTAAAAGAAGTTCAGTAGATTAACATAAAGAAATAAGCCTTGAAATAATTTAGTTTTTATTTAAGAAATTGATCTTGGAAAAATGATGCTATGTACATCTACTTACTGCAACCGCTCACCCAGTTCTCAGAGCAGAGACACAGGGCGTACACCTTGTCTATTGGATTTTTATCCTTCCTGTTCAAAGAAATTAAATCCAAAATGTCTACTGCACTATGTAATCCACATAGTAAAGAAAATCCAAGCAAACAGCTTTGGTTTAGCCTCTGCATCCACTTCTACTCAATTAAGTAATCCAGTAGTAAAGAACATTGTTCCACTGAGTTGATTCCAGACTTTGTTATATTGACAGAAGTCTTAAATAGCATGAAAGGTGACATAACACCAACTCAACAAGTGACCTGGAGATCTTGTTGAAAAATTACACTACTGGATAAAGTTTACAGTCATATTTACTGCTTTTTTAAAAGTGAGTAATATATATTTATTGGAGCAGTTGTCTTATTGACAGCAATTGTCATACTGACAACAAGTATACTGCAAGAATCCTATGGCTAGACTGGTTTCCCTCTCTACAAGCCTTGTCAGAGAAGGAAAGGGTGTTGTCTGTTATTTTGCCAGGATACTGTAGTTCATTAAAATGTGGTGAACAGGTATTCAACAGCATGTGCCCTTATTAACAGGAAGTTAAAATTTTTTCTATGATGCTTCCTTTTGTTGTGACTTGTAAAAATTAATTAACTCATGCAAAATATTAACCACTGTGCATATAGGATTACACAGGCAAACCACATTCTTCTGAGCGGACTAAAAGAGGATAGTTCCTTAGAAAAGGACAGGACAGGGAAGGGAAGGGGAAGGGGCAAAGAGAAAAAAGAAAAGACAACTCCAAAAAAGTGAGTTAAAACTTGTAGAAGTACAGTGTTCCAATGCAGCTTTTAAACTATTGCACATAGTACTGGAAGTGATAAATGATGCTTCTACTTTGAATTAATAAAAATAACTGACATTGGCTCACAATGAGTTGCCTTTGGGACGAATTTGAAAATACCCGAAGAATAAACATAGAAACAAATTACTAAGCTTCCAAGCAGAATTTTTTCATCATCCAACACCCCCAAACTTATAAAGAAAGAAAGAAAGAAAATCTGTTACATGTAATATTCCTTTAGCACAATATTCTACTGAGGTATCAGCAACTCTGGAGCAATCACTGTAAGAAGATAGTGACACACCTTTAGATTGTTAAATTTCTTTATGTTCTTTAAAAGTAATTGTGTTTGCTTAACAGTTTCTGTTAAGAAAACTAGAACTGAAGCCAATTTCTTGGCATGATCATCACATCTGTAAAACTTGTCCATTAATTCTGAGAAAGTCTGTGCCAATAACTGATTTTTATTTATCAGACTAGCTGCCAAACTGAAAGGAAGGAAAATACTAGGATAACAAAACAGAAAACAATGGGAATTATTGTCTTATCCAGTAGCCAATCAGTTACAGTCTGTAAGGGAACACGTCTTATTTTTCATAGGCTCAACACTTCCCACAGGTCTGATCTAACCAGAGTTTTGCAGTGTTTTTGGGGTGCTCTTCTCTGATTTAGCTGTTTCACTTTAAAAATGTTAAATGTCTATCTGAACAGGGATTAAAAGTCTAGGATGTCCCATCTCCCCAGTTTGTGGTTTACGTATCAGACTTGAGTCATTCTGACTCAGTGAACACTTACATGAAACAAAACAAGGAGGTGTATTTCAAAATCCCTTCTGAAATTCTCCTCAGACAGACACGGGTCTTCTCTGTCTAGTGCCTTCTCCCAGATGTATGCAGTAGTGACTGGACATTTGGATGAAAGGTGGCATCACTTCCAGTGTCCTTTTCCTGCTTATGAATATAGCAAGTCATGTCCTGGGGTTTTGCATAACACTGATTTATGAAGTTTAGGAACCAGCAGAAGAAAGTATTGCCCTCTTAAATACTTTGCTTATTTCACTTGACTACTGTATCATTGCCTGTCTTTGAACAGCTTTTTTTGCCAGGATATGTGGAGAACAGTCTCTAGAAGATAAACATTTTCAGTTTTAGATACTTCCTCTGTAGCATATGAATGATAACTTTAAAATAGTAGAACTATATATTTTTTAAAACCTTATTAAAAAAAAAAAAGATTGTGCTATTTTGTTTGGGGTTTTTTTGTGATCCACTGACTTCTATTTATAAAGCTGTCCAACAGGCCTCATATCTACACAGCTATTTCCTTTTTGCCTCAGTATTCAGCGGTCAACTTGTTTACTTCAGGCTCCCTTCTTTGGGCATACAGTGTTTTTAGGAGAAGTTTTTGTATTCTTCAAGAAAGCCTACAAAACAAAGTTGAAAGCAGCAGCTCTAAAACAGAGTTGATATTATCAAGGCTCTCTATCTCACCAGATTCTTGAATATTTGGTCCTCGATTAAAATTTAGCCAGTTTATAGTTACCTTGCCAAAGTACAAAGCAGAACGCATACACCCTACCTGGGCCAACTGTGTCTGACAGCTTGGAGTGGTTTGTACTTCAATCAAAATGCAAAATGCATCTGGATGTCATGGTGATGCATGCCTCGTTGGTGTCAGTACTGACTCGGCTCAGACAAGGCAGTCATTTGCTGGGGAATATCTCAGGTGTTTTAAAACAGCTTGATTGAAAATCTTACTTGTCATGTAGAAGCATAGGAGAAGAGTCAAAAATTCATGTAAAGAATGTAATTCCTTGTTTATTCCTGCACATAAGAATAGTAGGATTAACATGATACTAAATTTTGTAGCATTGTCTAAAAGAAATTATTTTTTTAATGTCATTTCTAAAAGATTAAACTTCATTTGGCTTCTTAGAGGTATTTGGCCTAGTTTACTAAGGAAAGGAGATTTGTGCAACCATAGCACCTATGCCTGTTAATAGGTTTTGAGCACATAGGCTGATTTCAGACAAATTTGATGAAAGAGTACATACCCCTTTAAAATAGTTAAGAACTTCAAATTTTTGTTAAAGAAAGTACCCGGGATGAGCCTTAAAATGAAGAGATGCTCATTCTCTCCAGGAGAGGTCTGAGAAATGCTACAGCTGTGGCTTCCATCAGTGTGTAAGCAAGAGCCAAGTTTCATTTGTTGTGATTCTCACAGACGTGAGGTAAGAAAAGGAAAGCACTGTTATATCCCAGTAACTCCTGAACTCTGAGGGCATGGATGGCACATGAGCAATCAGAGTCTGAGTTGGCTCCCAGCTGAAGTCCAAATGACACTCTGTGTGTCATTCTGTCACCTCTAACATTTCTTAGCTGTTTTTCACAAACAGAACTATTTTGCTGAATATCTGTGTATTACTTTTCTGAGTCCTACAAGTATTCTTAAAATATTAATAGTCTTAAGTTTCAAACCAGAAATTACACCTCTTTTTTTTTTTCTTTTTCTGAGAATTTCTGTGCTAACCTCACTTCAAGCTCAGTATCTTTGCTCAGTTTTCTTTATCTCAACACTCCACAGTTCTCCATTTCCGCTCGATATGCCCTATTATTATCCCTATTTCCAGGGTTGCATAAATGCATAAAATTAGTAAAAATATCCTTTAATTTATGTCTTCAAATTCTGTGTCTGGCTGGCCAATGTAACTTTTCAGCCCAGCTACAGTAAAGTTGTGTGTTGTAGAGTCACATAATGGGCTAGTAGCAATAGGGGCCAACTTGGCATCAGAGCCTGTAGCAATAAAATATTGTAGAGCTACATCTTAAACAGTAGAGTTGTAGGAGAACAAAGTTTGAGAGATGCTTCTTTGATCTCTGAGTGAGGATTCACAGAGAGAAACTGGAATTTCATATGACATTGCAATTGATAGTATTGCATAGGCATTGGCTGAAAATTCTTGTGGCTGAGGACAGCAGAAATGCCATTCCGGTGTTAAAACAGCCAAAGATTAACTTTGCATTTTATGAACAAGCAGCATTAAATCACAACACTGCAATGGCAATAAAATCCATCCTGACAAAAAAAATACAGGTGAACAGAAGCTGCACAGAATTCTTTAAGGGATCCTGATCATAACATTCTGCATGCCACAGATTTCTGACAAATGTTTTTTATGTGCCTGCAGCAGACATTTGCAGGGTGATTTCCTTAATTATGCTACTATATTAGTACAAATTTGTATGCAGTAAAAAATATTTTTTCTAGACCTTAAATATCTATCAACACACTGAAGCCCTAAACAATTTGCGGTTTGTGGGTAATTTCATTGTCACAAACAAAAGATGTCAGACTAGTAGTTTTCTCTAGTGTCCCACTTCCAGTATCCAGGTTCCTTGGGAAGCATTAACAATGAATCAGTCAACTGCTCTGCTTCTGTTTAAACAGGTGGAGTACAAATATTAAACTTCTACAATAAACAAGATACCTATGTGCATTTGACAGAATTTTAAAAAACTGTATTTTGGCATGTTTTCTAAACCACTGTAAACACTGTGCATATGCTTTCCTATAAGCCAGAATTACCCACCAGGTCTGCCAGTCCCCAGAATCAGTGTTTTAAAAGGCCATGTACAAGTCAGTGAAAAACAGCTTATCACTTTGGTGGTTCAAGATAGGGTAATCTTTTACTTTTCAGGAAAGAGATGTATGAGTTACCAAGAAGAATATCAAGAAGAAATGGTATATATGAAGCAATGATACTTAGCCTTCTGTTCAGAGCTGTTATTATAGAGAAGCTTACTGGCATTGACAAAAAGTTCATTTTTAAATAAAATAATCTTTTTGGAAGTTAACCAAGTGGAATTCACTTACAGATTTAACATCACACCCTGCTTCTATCAATATATGCTGTGTGGACCAAAGCTGCAACTTTCAGACAAAATGCCAATACCCTGACAAAATATATAAAAATGCACCTGTGAATAATTGGGCATTAATTATAAACTGTCTCTAGTGGCTTAAACTACAGGACTGCTCTTGTTCAGTAGCAAAGTGCTCACTTGGGAAACTTGTGTTATTATTTTAGGGCAGTTTCTCAGATGAGTTTTCTGTTTCAACAGCTAATTGAAAACGATTTGTAGGAGCAGCCACATTCATTCACATTGTTAACCACCTAATGATCTATAAGAGGAGAAGAGATACTGTTCTCGTGGAATCATATAGTCATCTAATTCTTCTAAGGTACGTTCAATTTGGTATTATTTTGGAGAGGAATAAAGTGTAACATCAACCCGCAGATATTCTTGTGTCTATTAACACAACATAGCTTCCTCACCATCTAGGAATACAGTATTGTGCTTATTTCATAACAATTACTTAATTTTACTGATTTCTACTGTAGCTTGTTAAAATAAAATGTTTTTAAGTTAGAAGGGCTTCTGTAGTGTCTTTACTCCGATATTTATTGTTTTGGTTCCATTTCTTATGAATTTTAGAGAGTACCGAGAAAAGGATAACAGATTACATAACTTAAAATCCTGTCTGAAGACGAGTTAAACAACTAAATGAAGCAACTGGAAATTAGGCAGATGCAGAATAGCAATAATTGTGATGATATCAGTTTTAAGTTATGCTTTTCTTCTATAATCTATCCCATACAGATATCGGACACAGCATCTTCAGAGTTCTTTCATAGCAAAAAACCAACCCCAATTTATTTGATACTCTTTGTGCCTAACTACTTTCTTTTCTTTTCATGAGTCATTAAGAAGTCTAACATCCATATGCAGTATATTGCAACTTAATTCCATTTCCTGATTCCCAGTAGTTGAAATCATTGCTAGAAACACCCTGCACCTGATTTCCATGTTTTCATGAAAAGCCAGATCTTAGACTTCATGCTCACCATTTGAAAAATACATTAATTCAGTCACCATTTTCAAGGAAACCACCTCTCCAATGCAAATATTATACTTGATTTCTGATTGCTCTTGTTGGACTTTTTTATAAGGTATAGTGGGAAAGTGGACGTTATGAGAATTCTAAGGAATAGTCTGAAGTAAGTCTTTTTTTTGACTAATGGAAAGGTTAAGTGCTATCCTAGCTGTCACCTGGACACCACCTCAACATGAGGCTGATGTGAGAAGGAAGGGCTTCAGTTAATGAGGAAAAAAGCTTTAAAAAACACCTTTGATTTGCTTTATATTCGCAGTAGTCAAGATCCAGAAGAATGAGAGCTGGCGAGGTGGCTAAATAAATGGATGCTTAGGCACAGGGGATAGCCTGGTCTGTGACAGTACCTCACGGAAATGAGAAGAGGCTCAGGAGAAATGAAAATCAGCTTTTGCATCAGCAGACCCAGGTGGGGCTTCTGTGACTTACAATGCAAGGAAGTCAGTAGGAACCAGTGACTGACACAGGCCTGATCTTTGTCTCTGATGGCGCTGAGAACATTTGGCAGCAGAAAAGAAGGTGAGTGGTTTATTGTTGTTTTGGCAGAACTCTTGCTTTTACTATGTGAGATGAACCATGTATCTCACTTCACTACAGCAACTCAGAAATAATGTCATTTCATGTTCTTCTTGGCCACTATATAATAAATCTTAGTTATTCTTAATCCAGCCTATGTCTATGGTTGCTGCAATTTCTCTGTTGTGTGAGTAACTCTGTTGGTCTCACCAAGTGTTCTATAAAACAAATCTGACTTTGTCATGATTTTCCTCTTCCCACAACTGATTTAACATTGGTAGAGTTTGACCTGTAACACAACCCAAGTTACTTTGCAAGCTTGTCTCTGTATGTCTTCCTACGAGCAGTGAATGTTTTGGGCTGCTGTTCCATTTTTATGTCTTGCTTATATCAAAATCTGACGCCTATTTGCTACATTTTTGAAGGGGCCAGTAAGATTTTAATTTCAACCATTGCAGGTACACTGCCAACCTAGAATTAGTTCTTTTGGTGGGAAAAGCTTACCTTAGGAGCCATAAAGCACTTGTGCTTCTTTTTCCTATATCACCTTTCAGCCAAAATTTGTGGTTTTCTAACAACATAGATTTCTCTTACAAAAAGCACCAATACCAAGTGAATAATCTAGGAGGCTTTCCACCCCCAAGTTCTTGCACTGGCTACCAGATATTATAATAATCTTCATTCAGTGGGTTAACACATGAACCAAAGGTCTCACTAAGTGAATCTCAGTGTAAAACCATAATGTTTTGTACTATTCCATTCTAAATGACAGTATTTCTCTGTAGACATTTGTCTGAATCTGACCTTTCTCAAAGAATATTAGAAGGTTTCATTTAAAATGTAAGCAAGAACCAAAATAACCTGAGGGTCATTGTAATCTGCAAGAAATACATCCCATACAGTAAAATATTAAATTATAAACTTACCCTACATTGCACACCAACCAAAACATACATTTTAGGGTGTAATCAAACTGATAATTTTTTACCAGTGTATCTTTGAACAATATGTGGACTTACTGTATTAAAAGAAGATGGGCAAAGCCTTTTTTCACCAATGTTCATGTATAATAATAACCTGAAGAACCTGTATTGAGACCTTGAGAATAACACTTGCAAACCTATGACTGCTTTAGGAATTCAATTCCATCTGTATTCTCTACTAAGGTCTCTTTTCTACAGGTACATCATATATTTTACAATACTAAAGAGGATAACAATGCAGCATGCAACAAGGGCACATTGCTAATAATCCCATTCCCATTAAATATTTAGAATTCTGTCATATTTCATAATTGGAACATGGAAGTAACAAATTAGAACAACTCCATGCTGATCAAAATGACTAGTTAAGTATTAAAAGCTGTTAAGAGGAAGCCGTTGCTTGAAAACAAAATCCTCAAAGGGCAAGAAAAGATGTAGTTACAATAATTTCTAAATGTTTTCTCCCTTTGATTTTTTGTTTTCCTGTTACAGTATTAAGGTGAGAAGGTAAATTTCTGGATATCCTGGACATATCTATAATATCAAAAGAAATAATTTCATCTCTCTCATCTGTAAAATTGAAATATTACAGCTTGTATAGGCTCAGGGCCATTCTCATGAGAAATGGAAAACCTCAGTTTGCAGTGATGCCCCTTAAGTTTTGTACTGAGTCAGACCCTGACAAAATCATAGCAGCTCTAATGCTGTTCCAGTCGAAGCAATGGGTACAAGTCTTTGGCTCATGAAATTGGAACTACTCATGAAAGTTGGAAAGTACAAACAGGGAGAGCTGCAGCCTCAGCAGGTTCCAACAAAGAAAGTATTTGAGCTTCCCTCAGCTCTCAGACAGATTTTAAAGGTTTAGGCAGGGACTCTGACAAGCAGTACAGAGCTACAAAGCTACGTCCACTGTTTGGCAGCACCTGTGTGGGAGAAGGGCAGCAGGGCCTCAAACTGATGCAGCAATGCCAGGGACTTCTGCTTCCTGTAACCCACCCAGATTTGTGTTTGCTCTGTGCAGTCAGATCAGGGCAAAGCAGATGGGCTGAGGCTGGTCTCCACAAGTCCTGAGTAATACTGGTTATAGCTTTGGATGACAAAACATTGTCCATTTTTCTTTTAGGGAAAACATAGATGGAGAAGCACCCACAATTTCACGTTACAGATGCTTTCTAGTCATCTTTCCATTAAAAGATCAGTCTTCAGTAATCATGTTTGAACTATTTCCTTACAAAGTAGTTACACCAAAATCTGTCATTGTTCATCTATGCCTTTGCAGGTGTCTACAAATTAAATTAAACATCTCCAAATATAGTAGTTAGATATTCTAAAAGTTTAGGAATATTCTAGCACTTACGTTTTAAATCTTATTACAGAAAGTGCATATTTCCAAAGGACAACACAATTTTTATTACCAGATAGCCAATGGATTTCCCACTGTATTAGCAAGTTGTGGACAATTAACAAGGTTATTCTATTCTTTGACTTCAGACTTTAGTCTTCTTCAGTCTGGAATACCAGTGTTTTGAGATTAGTATTTGGTATATGAACATTAGCAATAGAACTAAAACCAGTTAAGATCCTGTAAATTAAATCACGAATCATACCCAACATTAAGTTGATATGGTGCAGAGAGGTCTGCAGGGAGTGATTTAGTCTGTACTATTCATAACACATGGTTTTATCATAAGCTTCCTTAGTCTGCATATGTAGATGGTGTGGGTTTCCTGAAATTTAGCTGTACACATTAAGAGTTTGATTTAGAGAAACTTCCAAAATGTTTACTTGCTTTGCTTAATATGATCGGAAACATTTTGAATTTAAGATTTTCTGAATAAGGCTCTAAATCTCTTACACTCTCAACCAAAAATGCCAGTAGTCTTAGTCATTCATGTAATGTAAAATACCTATTGGATGATGATCCTCAGGGACAACCCAAGACATCCTCTTTTTAGTAATATGTTCATATCCCTCAGCTCCTGAGTAGTGTAGGAATTTCAAATACGGACTCTGAGCGTTTGTTCTATTGGTTGACCTGGTTATGCCTGTGAATGGCATATATAATGATGGAAGATTTATAAATGCTTGTGTAACATAGGAAAAAGGCTTCTGAGAAACAGGGAATCTCTGGGCCAGCGTAGGCAAAGCTCCAATAACATGGCCAAGAAACTGCCAATTAATTGCGGTTGCTAATCAACTGTATGATATTAGCTGTAGGTGCTAAAACTGGAACCTTTGCTAGAAAAATGTAGATAAGAAACAAGAATGCATCATAGAGCCTTTTCTAAGGTAGGTATTTCAAAATATCTGCACGATGTTATATCTTTCTTTATCACCTGCTCAATGCAAGAAAGAAATGGAGTGTTTCATGCTGGGATTTATAGTCTCTGTGGACCGTACCATGGTATCAAAGATTAAGTCAGCTACCATCTGCTTCACTTTATGCAAAATGGATGTGGCCCTTGATCTTCTGGCAGTTTTCTAATTCAATCCTCCATGCGGATTTCTAACACTACTGCTTTACAGGACATCCTATTATTAATTTCAGACAGTAGTCTAGGTCAAAATTTTACTAGTTTACTAGTTTACAAATTTTACTAGTCTAGGTCAACTATTTGTTGACCACGTCGACAGTGAGAGAGTGGCAGGGCAGAAAGGCTTCTACTCTTGTTTTTCATAAAAGCCCTAAAAGAATGCTCTGAAACAGTATGTATATGTACACTTTTCACTATAATGAAAGCCATTCTTTACCACAAGACTTCTGCAAGTGGCACAGAAGTACTTGATTTTACTCTTCTAAACTTTTTTCTTAAATACACAAATCCTGTTAAAATTCAAGACTAAAAGTTGAGAAAGATGATAATTCAGGAAGCCTGATGCAAACAAATATTTTAGGAAACTCAGCCATGTCATTGCAGTAAACATTTTGATTTTGAGGAAAACTTGCAGAATTTGAGATCTTTTTCAGGGTATCATTCAACTTCAATAACATGAAAATATAATTTTTGAATTGTCAATACCTCTTAAAAATCTTTGTTCAGTGGTTAGATTTTTTACATTTATCTTCAAGACATTTTATTACATGAGGCTGAAGTAACACTTTGTAGTTACTATTAGAAAGAAACATAATATTTCTACCTTCAAAGATTCCAGTTGTGGTGGAATGCTGTGGTTCTCTGTTCAGAATGCACTGCAAATTAACACTGTATTTGTTATATTTCATGTGTCAAACATGCTATGACATTTGACTTCTTTTAAAAAATTCACTCGTGCTTAGTTTTCCATTTATTAAAAACAAAGCATGGACTGTTTTTCCAGAAGTCACACCCAGATCTGCCTGTAAAATATTTTCTTTTTTAATTTTAAAATGTTGAAACAGGAAGTATAGCTCCAAAAACCCATAATTATTTTCGAAGTACATTTTGAAATTTTACTATTTATTATTAGGGAAGATAGAAATCAAGAATAGCAAGTGTACAAAGGTGAAATTAATTCACCTTTTGCACTCTCAATGTACACATATTTAGGATTTGATCCTGGTAGTCCTAAACAGTCTATCAAATCGAGGGACCCATTCTTATTCAGATAAAGGCTGTGATAGCAGGGATTTCTTATCTTCAAAGAAGGAGAGAATTCAGAATCTCAATAGAAAGAAAACCTCCATACTCCTGATAAGAACTGTAACGGTTTCCTTTGAAAACTGACACTATGAAGGATTCCTGGTCAGAGAAACCTGAGTGATATCTTTAGGTAATAATGTCTGTACTTAGATGTCACACACTGCAAAATGCAAACATTTTGATGAGAGAGTGTGCTAGAAGTTGGAACTTACAGGAACTGCAATGGGTACAGTAGCAGACTGAACTAGAGCAGTAGCATCCTGGAAGTGGCAGTCTAAACAGAGCTCCCATGGTTACCAGCATTTTCCATTTGTTGTCATTTCACTCTCATCAGAGAGACATTTATGTCACAGTGACTACTGATACAGGAGTCCGCAGCACGCCTGCAATAGTGACTCCAGGTTTGAAGGACTGATGGCTTTTCAGACACATTCCTAGTTTAGCTCTTTATGATGGATTTTGGCATGATGCCAAGACTCTAATTTTGCATTGCATTAAATACAAATCCAACCAAATAAAAAGAGCGAAGTATTAACTATAGTACTGATAAGGCCCCTCTTCTCTATGCAATATTTTGGCAGAATGTTTATTTTTCAGACTATTATCTTGACCAACAAGAGAAATTCTAAGGCTCAGGTAGGTCCAGGTGCATATTTACTGTTACATCTCTCAAAAGCTCTTAGTCTGTTGTCCCTTTGCTAAATGTTAAGTCAAGAAGTCTGTAAATGCCATGTGGCATGGAATGTGTGTAAACTGTCTTCAGGACAAGAAAAAGATTATGTGATTCCTATGTGTTACCTGGTAGATTCTGGAACTGAAAAGGATGCAACAGAAAACATTGGGGAATTTTTGAAGGAGACCATATAATTTTCCTCAAATGTTATTCTCATGCTATCTCATTCACTTCCAAATTGTGCAGTTTTGACCTTCAAATTTTTCCCCAACTTTCTTCCAAGAAACATTTAAGCCCACAGGATAATTTTGAAGATGTTTTTCTTCAAAACCTACTAACTGAACTTACTTTGAAGGGGAACAAGGCTGGCAAACACAACAGAGAAGTTATTTTTCCCCTATAATGATTTAGCCTTTGATGCATAGACAGATGGTCATGATCTCGTCCTCCTCCACCCATGGATTTTTCTAAAATGACACCCAAGTTTTTCTTGGCAGCAGTTAGAAAGTCTGGCAAACAGCTCAATTCAGCTCCAATTATATTGACCACATTAATGCAGAAGATCAGCAAATGAAATGTTCCATATTCATTTGGAAGAGATGAACTAGAATTTGCAATGAAATAAAATAAACATGAATTAGAAACAAATGCCAGCTACTTACCTCCACCCTTATATCTAAGGATTTCCTGTGGCATTTTTTTTTACAGAATGAATGCTTCTTAAGGCAGTAGCACTTAATAGAATTAGATTTCTGAGAATGTCTTCATGGACAGAATAAAACCACTTGCTCTGAGTGTTTTAAGGAATATTAGAGAATAACACTTTCCCTTCATTCTCCAGGGACACCAAGTCTTCAGATGAATGTTATCTCTAGATTTAATATCAAAGCTTTTCACTCTTCTCTGTGCTTGTCACAAACTCTCTAGGGCATGGGAAAAGCAACCAGGAATGTGACTGATTCCCACACGAAGGCTTCTGGCTGAATATTGTTTTCAAGGCAGTACCTACCATCCAAGATACATTTATTTAGCAAGGCAAAAATGAGGAAATGATGCTGGCAATTCTTTCTCCATGCAGTTACAAGTTAACTTCTTGCTGGTACTGTGTGCTGCGACAACTGCCAGTTACCTGCTGCCTGATTGTAGCTGCAGGTCAGGTAAGTACTTCTCTACCAGTATATGGGCCATCACAAAGAGCTTTACCTGGGGCAGCTAAATAACAAGGACAAGGTATTTCTTAAGACAGTTTTATTGTTATTATTTATTCACCATCTCTTTGAAGGGACAATAGGTAGAGCTGTTTAATATCTGCTATACATATATATATATCTGTCTCTCTATATCTACATATGTAAATATAAAGAAATCTCATTTATAAAAATACTGTTTTTTTTAACAAAACATTAAATACTAATAAGTTACATCAGGGAAGATATCTTGTGATGATAGTTTGTTATTCCACCCAGACTATCTCTGAGTCTGATTCGTTGGTATGAATAATATAAATTAATTGTACTCAAGGTATTCACAGTTCTGAGCTATCTAAAATAAATTTCTAATTCTTAGATACTGAATTAGCAAAACCTTCTGAGCATTCTACTTAGCAGAAAAACTCTTGTGCTTGTGTAACTATGTTTATAAGAATTGGACCTGGGCAAGTGTATACTAATTCCCAACCTTGTATTTGCACACACTAAAGCAAGTTTATGAATCAAATCTCTTCTTTCAGGTCTCTGAATATTTTAAGGAAATGTCCAGTATTGAATCACAGACAACAGGATTTGAAATGCCATCCTAAACCTCAAGCACGTCCAGTCCTACTTTTTCATAAATTCTTATCTTTGCCATAAATCACACCCTCCTCTGCTGTAAATATTCATTACACAGCTGCAGCTCCTCCTTTAAGCTTGCTAGCACAGCTGGAGCTGGAGTGTGCAGACCAGATGGCCAGTCACACCCCTACTTCCTATTGTCTGCAAAACACAAGAACTGTTGCCAATAATCTCTGTTTCTGGGCCCATATCTTGTGTGTTTTAACTAACCATTCTTCCCGCAGTTAAAAACTGGCCTGTAGCACACAGTCAACACCCTTATACTTCCTTAAGGGCTTTTTCTACTATTTTATTAGCATCCTCAACTAATTTTTTTCCTTTTTTTTTTTTTTTATTAGAAAAGTTTACTTCTAAAACACAGGCTTTTTCACCTGTTTTAGCCATATTGTGCAATGGAATTCTGTTGTGCATTAACTCCATATCTACTTTGCAAAAGAGCAAAAAAGAAAACAGCATTTTTTTGTTTGCTCCACACTTGATGCATCATTTCCACAATAACATATACATAATGAAATTATATTAAAAGCAAATTCATGAGGAGTTAGAGAAAGCACCAGATTTACAGTAGGAAACAGGTTTGGCAGTTCCTCTACAGTAGTTTGTGGAAGTGTGGCCAGCAGCTTGTAAAAGAAATGGATAAAAAGCTTGCTATACTGGAAAGATAACAAATGAGATCATTTTTCTGGTGGTATAGGGAAGCTAAGTCTTGGTATATTAATGCCTCAGTAACGTTATACTGAAAGGGCTAACTAAATATATATGCAGTTTTTATTAAGGTTTTAACATTTGAAATAGACTTACCATTAGTTCCAATTATATGGAAACAATATTTAAAATTACTAATTATTTGTTTGTTTCGGTGTTTGGGGTTTTGTGCAGGCTTTTTTTTTTTTTTTTT
>VZSE01008037.1:2604193-2615153 GCA_013398275.1 Promerops cafer
TTAATTTTTTTTTTTTTTCGGGGTTTGGGGTTTTTTGCAGGCTTTTTTTTTTTTTTTTTTAATTACTGTCTCTGAAAGGAGTTTGAAAAGCATAAATAGAATTTAAAAAAACAAAAACAAAAAAAAACCAAACCAAAAAACCCAATCTGCTCACCTTGGGACGTATAACATCAAAATCTCTAGTTTTATTCATCAGCCTTTTCAACTAAGCCATTTCAATGGCAAATTTTTTGTTAAACAAGTGCCCTCCTCCAAGCCAGCACAGCTCTCTCAACAAATATGTCTCTCTACAGATACATTTAACTCCATGTGTGCAAGTTTTATTGCTAATAATCTAATCACAATTCATGAGTCCAGCCTTTCTACTGTACCAGTTGTTCCATTTTCACAGGTATAAACCCAGCTCCCCAGTCATTTTAAAGTATCAAACATTTTCAAGTGCAACTGTTGCTAACCCCTGTGCTCAGCAGTTCTTTCTTTTTGAACTGTTCCATTTGAAGGGAAGCCAAACATTTCTCTATGGGAAGCTTTTGAAAAGGGGGGGAATATTCCAACACATCTGAATGGCACCTAATGTCTAACAATTAGGGGGAGAAAACAGAGTCTGAAGAAGCTGAATTTTAAACTGTTTATTTGAAACATAGAAAGGCAAAGAATGTTTTTGACCAAAATACTCATGATCTTTCTCATTCTTTAAAATTAGCCTTTCATAAACCAGTAATGCCTACAAGCTCTGTGGAGTAAACAGCAGTGTTTGTCCTCAGAACATTTGAAAGAGTGAGCCCACTTCTAATTCCAAAGAGAATCTACTCGGCAACATCTCTCTGCTGTGAAATTCCTGCAGCTTTCTAGACTTGCTTGAGTTAGCAACACCTGCCAGTTAAAGATGAGAGGGGAGGATGTGCCAGTGGGGAGAGATGCTGGCAGACAATCCTGCCAGGGTAAGGCTCCGCTGCTCACTGCGGAACAGAGAGGGAGAGATGCAGTCTCTCTTTTAGGGCAAATCCAGGATAGTAACATGTAGTTAGCCCAATTCTTTCAAGACTCCTCCTCAAACACAACCAAGTCAGTATAAACATGAAACACTAATGTGGTTGGTTTGATTTTTGATCTCTCATTTGCACTGTTAGGTTTTAACAGCTCTAGCAGCTTCATTCTCTCAGTGGTCATGAGCCCTTGCCTTGTTCAATTACAATATTCCAGTTTCAAAGTAAAAGGCATAAATCATGATGACTGCATTAAGGAAGGTAGTCTAATTACAGAGTCACAGAATAGTTGAGGTTACACCTAAATAGTGTAGTGAGTTACACTTGAATTCTAGCCTCAGATATCCCTGTTCAAGGGGCAGCAGCTAGAGAAGGTTGTTCAGGGCCGTGTCTCCAAGACTGGAGACTCCACAACCACTCTCAACAACCTATTCCAGCATTCAGTCACCCTCAAGGTGTTTTCTTATGTTTAGATGGAATTTAATGTGTTTCAGTTTATGCTTATTGCCTCTTGTCCTGTCATGAGCACCACTGAGGAGAATCTGGTCATGCTCTGCTTGGAAAAAAAAGAAAAATATATTACTAATCATTTTGAAGTGTAATTGTTTAGTAGCACCTGGAAATCCAATCTACCTCCAAAATGACATAAACATAGGTGTGAAATGATGTGGTAAGCCTTCGGTCATGATTACAGGAAACATCTTCATGCTCACCATCCTGAGCACTGTTTAGTAGTGTCTGTAGTATATCAAGAGCTCATAAAGAGCAGCATGAGCCCTGAGAGAAACCTTCTCATGGCCAGGATAGAGGTATTCCTTAGTGCAAGAACTGCAAGAAATCTTGTTCAATAGGTACATAAGTCTTTGCTGTAGCAAATTGCTGCTCGGTGGGGAGGCAAGAGGAATTGGAAGACTACTACAAATTATCTGCTAGTTGTAGTTATGTTTTGGCTATAACAGATGTCAGCAGCCTGGGAAATGCTCTAGTCCTTCCTGCTTACCAGTAGGACTGGGGTAACCCTCACCACTGTTCCCAAGGGTGCTGTAGTTGCTTCCCCCATTAAGACTGGCAGCTGTAGTTGGTGAGCTGTTGCATCCTCTTTCCCTCATTCTGTCCTCACTGTCAGCCCTGCATCTGCCCTTTCCTTACTAAGAAGCACAAAATTCAGAAACACAGAAAATCTGTCCCTTTGAACTAGTTACCTATACTCAGTGAGATAGGATTTTTAAGCCACAGCTTTATTTTACCATTACATGATATAAAGAGAAGGTATGTGTATTGAAGACAGGAGAATATTTACATGCAATTTCCATTCCCCAGTTTCATTGTTACTCCAGAATGGCCTTTGGATATATTTCACTGTTCTTTAAGATACCCAGGATCATTCTCCTCCTTTTGTAACATTTGGCGAGTCATTTATGGATTTTCTGATACATGGTACCCCAAATGCTCATAAGCTTTTGAAGACCCTTCATAAGTGATAAATTGTATTACAGCTACCTCCAGAATGACAGAATCAATTTCCTTGATTTCTCCTGCTTTTGTGTCTGTGGATGTCTTTAGAAAGCTCATTAAACTAGAGCAGTATCTAAATCTATAGTAAAGAGACTGTAGTCAAATAAATACTTGAGATACCTGTTGAAAACAAATATTGGTTTAATGAATAATATTTTTAACAATTATTTTATAATAGGTCTTTTCAAATACCTTGTGTTGTAGTTAGCATATGTGTATGTAGATAAATATGTATTTAAATAATTGACAAGTGCAGCTACATTCTCATGTGTAAGTGGTCTGCCACAAAAATTTTCATTTAATGATGAAGACTAAACAATTCTAAGAACTAAAAGTCTATCCTAATCACAGCACACCATGAAAGAAGTAGGAAAAAAACCTTAATGTAGAAGTATGAGAAGATGACAATAGTTACCTCTATATACATAAATTATGGATTCTTTTCACATCCTCTCATGCGCACATGTGAAACCTTCTATAGTGCCTAAAGCTTTAAACATTTTCAAGTTGTGAATTCTGACAGCCTTCCTGCACACAGTGATAGCTGTTGTGTCCGGCAGTGCCTGAAAGCAGAGGGAGTCTTGTCTACATCAAAATGGTCACCTGCTAGAAATACTAACTGTGTACTAATGCTAAATGTGCTCCAGTGCAAACTTGGTAACTGCAGTCAGAGCCAAAAGGGCAGTCAGTGCAGTTCTAGAGACCACTCATTAAATGCTTTCTGATGCTGAGACAGCTTGGCCTTGTGCTTCTTGAAGCTTCTCACTGCACAGAAAAATACTCTGTTGTGATTATTATAGAAACTTACATGGTTAGTAATCCTCTATCAAGTGTAGGGTGCCTTTCTGTACAGATGATTAGAAAGATGCAAAAACCCACTGGAAATAACATTTCTGAGATAATCATAGTTTTGCTCAATGTGGGTTGAAATTACAAATTCTTCTGGAACTGGTGCCTATAGAAGCAATTGACAGACAGGTAACCTTAAATAAAGTGGGCAGCAGTGGGAGCCAGTTTGTCAGTTCTTGAAGTGCTAACAGATATCATTAAGAAAATTAAACCCTACAATACAGGAGATATGTCTCTGAATGCATTGCTTCAAAATTGAAAAATATTTTTGCTCAGTGCCTCATCTGTTTCATGTCAAACTTCATTGACTTTGTAAAATGTATTCAGCCTTGTGAATTTTTCTGTGATGAAATTTGTATACAATATTTATTCTGTTATACTGATAAAAGTTCAGTGAGTGGGATCTTCTGTTCTGCAGAATTAAACTATAACATTATGGTGATTCTTAATGTAGTATCTCTAAAGAAACAACTCCTTTTAATCTTCACAGAATACATACATCATGCCCATAGGAATAATTCATAAAAATAAATCACATTGACACATTCCATGATATTTTGTAAGACCCTGCAGGGTGGCAGTGGCAGCAGCCACTTTTATTTAGCATGTCTCTATTCCCCCAAAAGCTTTGTGTCCTACTTTTAATTTGGCTTTACATCATGCTAAACAGTCTCTCAAATGTAGAAAAAAACTCAAAACAAATTATCTGATATGTCATTGCTAACCTTTCTAAAGGCTGACTGTAGGTCAGAGACATCAGTCCATCCTCTGTGATGAAGTTCTGTATACCTATAGAAGATTTTCATTTGCAGTTTCTCTGCCAGTCTGAGGTCTTAACAGAAATGTTAAACCAATTAACATGAAGAATCATGGGATCACAAGATCATAGGGTAGTTCACATCGGAAGGGACTTCAGAAGGTCAGTGAATCAAACGGTATGTGGGGATCACCAGCTACCCAGATACAGCAGAGCTAAATCAGACCAAAAAGGTGGCACTGTGCTGGTCACAAGACCAGTGTCATGAGTACCATGAGATAAATATAACAGTTCTGTTATTACCTTGTTTCATTGCACTTGTGGTTCCTTATATACCAAAGTATCACTGGTTATCCTTCACTGGTAGTCTGAAAAGCAATGCCACTGGAAATGGTTCTTTTCTCAACAAATCTCTTTAGGCTTCTTAAAACTGTTTTCTTTTTTATCAAAATTAAGCTTCTCCCATGGTAAAAAAAACCAGGGCACCTCTTTTTAGCAAATAAAAGCTGTTTAGGTATGTATTCTGTAATGGAGAGGTGAAAAACATGCTCTGAAAATGTGAAATGCAAATAAGTTATAACTCATGGTAAAGAGTTCCATTTTATTTATTTATAAGCTACAGTTGCCTAAATAGCTGTAAAATGTACTATGAAAAAAATTCCTGCTTGTTTGGAGTTGCTCAAGGAATGGCCTTGTCTCACAGACTAAGGAGTAAAACATTTTTATTTTTAGATATATATACGTCATGCTATTTTATCATTTCAGTTTAACCACCTTAAATGCAATATAAACTTACATAGCTGCAGCATAAACCAAAAATACGTAACAACCACCACCTCTTCCCAGCAAGCAGGTCTCACTCAAATGATACTTCAATAGTTTCTCTCTTGCTATTTGATTTAAGGACAGTTTAAAGGCTATATTGATACAGAGTTGCAACATGTTTGACAGTGTTTTTATAATATCAGGTAGAAGGTGGAAACATAGAAACTGTTTCCTATTGAAATGAATACATATTTTAAAATGTGATGAGTGAAATTGGGTGAGTGGAATTTCACATAGAAAAAAAGTTAAATTCATGATCTCTGCATTAAAATAATTTAGAAAATCCTTGCTTTCAGAGGTAGTAGAAACTTAAGATATTCTTTAGGTATTGTACAGGTGTTAGGAAATGCAGGTCATATGTATAAATTTTAATAATACATCTCAAGATTTTAATTTTAAAATATATTTCTCATAAAGTTTGAAAATATATTTAAATAAGGTATAGGACAGAGTCTCTTTAAATATTTGTGTATCAAATAGCAATAATGAGGGGGTTTTAGATTCACATTATTAGCTTTTCTAAATGAAGGTAATAGTGCTAAAATGTATAAATTAGCTAAGAGTTTACTTGATATACCTCTACCCTATAATCCAAAATTAAAATATAGCCTTATAGGTATGTAGAATGTTACCCAGTTCTAGTTTTAAATGTCAAATTACTTAAAATCTTTTTTATTATGTGCTTCATTTGAAGATCTTATAGTTTAGTTCTTCTTGGCAAGCCTTTCAGGGAGGTTATTGTCTACTCTTATGTTACATGTGAGGCAACTGAGATAAAGAAAATTAAACTGACCTGTATGAAGTTACTTGATTCTTGTCTGAGTTGAAAGCCCAGAAAGAAAATCACAGCTTCCCTGAAGAGAAACCTAAAACTTTGAGATGGTTCAGGAGAGAAAGATTCTGCTGCAAGTCTTCTATTTGTGCTGCTAAAATGTTTCCCTTAATATTAAAAATAAGAACAAAGATTGAAATATTTCAAATTGTGAAGTGGAAGGCAATATTCAAAATTATTTATACAACAGTAGCCTTTCAGAAACCTTAAACTGAGTCTGACATTGAAAAAAATTGCAAACTGTACAATAATTCTTGCCTCCCAGAGATAAAAGTATGTTCTGAACTTCAGATTGGGCTCAGCAACCCCTCAATTTTCAGTTCTGAGCCAGTACCCTGATGGCAATGCAGCTGCTTAGGTCTCTAATAACCATCACTTCAATCACCATCAGCAATGAATGTAAACTTTGGAATTGCCTTGAGCTATATGATCAATTTCAATTTTTTTGTGCAGTTTGAAAAAGAGGGGGTTAATACAAAACAATGTCAGAAGAAAAATCTCTTGACTTTGAAATAACCATTTTTCTTAGAGAACATAATGAAAAATTTCCACATGTAATATGAATTATTTTGACAGGCTGTGACATTTCTGCTGGAAATAGTTCTGAAGGGACACTGGATGGGCTATACTTTGGTCTTCCTTTGAAGCCACTTGCTTCATATCCATCGACTTCAGTCAGAACAGTATTATGGCAAGTACCTTTTATAACTGCTTTATTCTGGTTTTTGTTTACAGACGATAAGTTTCTGCAGTTGCACTACTAGTTTATCTGTTTGTCTTTCCAATAACTTTTAAATGTATTTTCCAGTTTTATTCAATTTAACAGAGGGTACTTGTCTCCAAGATAGTAAATCTCTACAAGTTTCATGAACATAAGAATTTTAGCTAGAAGACCCTGAGCCCTACTAAGGCAAATGCAGAGAGGCACTGACCTTTAACCATTCCGCTTGGTCTGCCTAACAACCAAGAGGCAACAGCTTGCATATAGTAGCAAACTAATCATGATACCCTGGGCTAATCACAGTATGTTCCATATTGTAAAACCTCAACTTTACAACTAAAGATAAGGTGATATAGGGAACGTAAAATGACTGACTAAAAGCTCGTATTTTAACTTGGTCCTTACAGCTTTCAATGGCAATATATTTATGCTGTATTTGATGGAGAACAATCACAAGTCTTCACCATGAAGACTTGGATGTCCATTAATGACCTTCAAAGAGTCATCCTCATGGAGAATATTTACCCCATTGACAGTATTAAAAAGTTTCACTACTTGATGACCCTTTTGTCATGATTTCTACAAATATGGCTGCTGAGTAGTTAAAATAATTAAATATGAACCAAAGAAATTAATGAAGGATAAGCTCTCTCTCAACAGCCACTAAAAACAATAATCAAATGCAACTTCTTGCTTGAGAAATTATTAATTTTCTTATTGGCAGAAAGGGGAATATGTCAGGTACAGGATTACTCTGCTCCTGCCTGATTCTTACATACTTCCCCAAGCCTCCTGTACTGGCTAATGATTGATTTTTCTCATTAGTCTGGAAATTATGCAATACCAGGAACAGGCACAGGGCCAAACCCATTTCTACTCTCCAGAATCTCACTGAATAGTTACTACATTGAGAACATATGAGAGACTAAACTGAAAAGAGTAAACACTATATTGGGCTGTTATTTTGGAAATAGGCTACTGGGATAGGTAGACCTTTGGTCTGAGCAGCATGGTTTTCTTATGTTCCCTATTCTTATAAGCTGTTGAAACTTGATTTAAGGTTGTATTTCATTTAGAAGCCTCTTTGCCATAAGCCAGCTCCCCAGGACCTGCAGCTGTGGTAGAATTATGGCTCTGGAGGTTGTAACTACTACTGTATAAGCACAGAAGAAGTGAAATCATAAATGCTGGTTAGAAAGTAAACCGCTCTTCAAGAAAGAAAGTTAAAGCTTAAATCTCAAAAATTCACTTTCTTTGAAGTCTCCTTTATCTCTAGACTTGAGACCTGTATAGAACAACCCTCTACATGGTATAACATCCACATTTTCCATGTTAGTTTCTAGTTTAAGAGCAGACTCATAAAATTTTTGATGGACATAATCTTGAATAGGACAGTGTACTGTTCTGTAGAATCTAGAAACTAGGTAGTTATAATAAGTATCTGAATGTGACAATGTCAAAATCATGTGAATGCATAAGACAGTTCATCTGCATATGATAAAGGAAGGGTTTAGATGAGATAATGCAAACTAGTTCATCAAAAGAATGGGTACCATTCTTGAAGTCATGTGGCCTTCTATATTTGCATATCTGTCATGGAAACATTTTATGGTCAAAATAGCAATATGCTATATACAGTAGTCCTATCACATTATTATTTCTGACACTGGTTTTGGTTGTTTGGGGGTGTTTTTCCTCTGAGAATGAATAACCAAGATAATCAAGTATCTTAAGTAACTGAGACAACTCCCTCAGATTTTCCCATGTTATGAGCCATATAAGGGCAAATTATGGGGGACAAGATATATTTTATGAAGCTTAATCTTAAATGATTAATGTAAAAAGAACATTAAAAGTAGTCAATCAATAGTCCTCTGGGCAGACCACTTGCAATACTGTCTCTTATTTCTAACAGAAATATTTATGTTAATTACAAGGAAATTATAAATATGTATGACAAGGAAACTGCCTACAATTGCATTCCCAAATGAAAATTAATCTAATGTATTCTGCAGGTACGGCTGGAAACAAGAATATTGACAATATATGAGGAGGGAAATACTTTAGTATTAACCATTGTATTCATACAAGAGTCCACCTATGATGTGGCTGCAACAATATTCAAAATAGAACTTCAACTCTGAGCTTTGTTTTCCTTCCTAAAGCCTTAAAAACCTCCGTATTATCACTCTACTGATTTAAGAAATGAAGCTTCTTTCAGTGTAGTTTGAAGTTTTTGCTTGGCGTAAAGAGTTCCTACTATTCTTCAAAGTTCTGATTTTCTTCTGTAAATTTGGTCCTCTCCATTATCCATTAGTTCCCCAAAGTGCATCATCTGATGGTCCATTAGCTGTGTGAAGGACAGAAGCTCTTCCTGTCAGTGCCAAGCAGGGAATTAGTGTTGGGTAGGAATCTCGTGCATGAGGGACCCATCTGGGACTGGCTGATGAATGGCTGTAGTCAGACTTCAGTAGAATTCTTCCAAGCAATTTGAGAATGTAAAACATTATCTGTGGGTTATATGGCTTTTGATTACATTAAAGCAATGATTTCCTGGCTCCTGTGAAACTTTAGAGATGAGGAAATGTTCACAAAGTTCTATGTAAAACAGATGGATGATTCCACTTCCTGTGGCAGGCAGAATACCAAAATTTTGTCTGCCAGAAGGGAAATGCCTATCTTCCCCTGGGTTTACATCCCTGGGTTCTTTGGTCACTAATATGGATTGACCTTAACTACTCCTTTCTTCGGCAGATGCACTAAGAGTCTCCTGTTTTCCTCTCCTTTAATCCTTGTTTCCATGACATGCATGAATGTGATCTAATTTTCCTGATTGAGATTAGCAAGTGAATTTGTGATTTATTAAGAAAACTCATCCATCTCCATGAACACAGTATGCAAGTGATTCCTCTAGGAAACCAGGCTAAAAGTGGTGCTACTCACGTTTTATCCTTTCTGTGAATTAACTCTATTCTGACTACCTAGCCAACATCCTTCAGTGTGAGAATTTACTAGTGAAAGATGCTTTGCCCCAATGGCTTTCACCAGTAATGATCGTCCTAAGGGTATTTCAAAGCTGTTCATGTTGAACTGTGTGATGTGATCATCATAAAAAAATGTGTAGTGAAAGGCATATAGTTCACATAGGAAACTTAAGACATTGTATTATTTCCTCACTGAAAGTAAGTCTCCTTTTTAACCTCAGCCACAGGATTCTTTGTTGTAATCTGTGTTTTCTGAGTTTATAAATAGGGTATCTTAAAATGAAGTAGTTCAAAGTGCTGTGCTGCACAGCCCCTGGACTGTTTTTGTCAGCAGTCTGTCCTTCTGGTAGCGGGGCCGTGCTGCATCCCACTCCCCGCAGCGGCCGCTCCGTGGCTGGCTGCGATGCCACGCCGCGGTGCCCGTGGTCACCTCCTAGGAGCAGCCGGCATGGCCATGCTGAGAGCTCCTGAACTGAAAGGCTGAGATACGCTGAAAAAACCCCAACTTTCTCCAGGGATATCAATCTGCTTTCAGGGTAATGAATGCTTTAATTAAACATCTAAACACGTTTCTATTAAGCTTTAGATCATACTGATTTTTAAAGCCACCTTTAAAGACAATGTAGTTTAGAATAATTTTATTAAGCTTGTGTAAATCTCTCGTGACTACTTACTTCTCTGTAAGTAGCAAAGTACTGTAAAAGCAAGAAAACATTATGTTGCTTTTAGCATAAACTTGTTGATTGTTTTTAGGTAATTTAAGAAATATTGGCTTAAACAAAACGAGTACTCAAGCCAGCTCCTGTGTGAATTTAATTTAACGTCACTTATTTATTTAAACTGCTTACTTCTTCACTGGTGGTGTTCAGGTTCGTTTCTTGAGCTAGGGGAAGATGAGAAGTGTTGCAGGCGCACATGGCCACGAGCTGCGCCGCGCTCGTACGGAGCCCTCGTGCTGGTGTGTAACTCCTGCAGGAAGCGCGGAGTGGATGGCTTGGAGCGGCAGCAGGGAATTCGGGAAATCAGACTTCCCCCCCGGCCGAATCGTTTGGAGGTCTGCTGCCCTGCGAGCCTCTAGGTGGTAGCCAAGCCGGCAGGCGCAGGGCGGCGGGGAGGGGACGGGACGGGACAAAACAGGACAGAACGCGGCGCTGCTCCAAAAGCGGCTCTCGTAAAGGCCCGCGGCCGGCGCGGCGTGTCACAGTCGCACTCGGCCTGCCCCCGGCCTGGGCGGGACGGGACGGGGCTGGGCTCCCCGGAATTTCGTAGCTGGCCCCGGGGAGGGTTCAGCCGGCCCGTCCCGCCCCGGGACCTGCGGCGAGGAGCGGCCCCCGACCCTCCCCCGCGGCCGCCGGTCCCCTCCCCCGGCCGGCGGAAGGACAAATAGTCCTCGCCGCATTGTTCGGCTCCGCACAACTTTGGGCCGCTCTCGGCCGGCGGGTGGAGGGGCGGCCCCGCGGAGGGGCGGCCGGGCAGCGGCCGGGCGGGCAC
>VZSE01008037.1:2620446-2739179 GCA_013398275.1 Promerops cafer
GGTCCCGCGTGTGCGCGTGCGGAGCGCGGGGGCGGCTCCCGGCCCGCCGCGGTCCCGAGCGCGGAGCGGCGGCCGTGGCCCCCTGTGGGTGGGTCGGGAGAGAGGGGGAGGGGGAGCCGGCACCGGCGGTGGGCGATAATGCCGGGGCAGAGATGGCTCTGCTGAGGCTCGTCCGGCCCCGCTCGTCAGCCCCATTGTTGCGGGGACAGTGAGTCACTTAATCTCTCGCTAATTCTCCGGACCTCGCCGGGCTGCGGCTGTTTATTTGCTTTCGCTTGCCTGGGGGGGACTTAATTCCTGGCGGCGGCCCTTCTGCGGCGTGGCCGTGCCTTGCTCGAGCTTGGGGGAGAAGTGGAATGAGGGAGAGGAGGGAGCCTGAGGAAACTTGAAGAGAGTTGGTTAGTTCGGGGAAGCTGCGGCTGCCGATTCCCTGAGCCCGCCCGGCCAAGCGAGGCTCCCCCGGGAGTCTCCGCCCCGCCCCAGGGGTGCAGGTACCAGAGGCTCCTCTTCGCCGGGGCCGGGTTCGCGCCGTGAAGTGCTGCCTGTGCCTCTCTCCCTGTGCCCTAGAAAGGTGATCGGAGGAGCGGAGGAAGATGAATTCCCAGCAGCAGAGGATGGCCGCTATAGGAACTGACAAGGAATTGAGCGATTTGCTGGACTTCAGTGCGGTAGGATATTCTCCGAGGTCTTCTCATGACTTTTCCGTGGTCATGCGAACTGAGGAGCAGGGGCAGCAACGTGCAGGGCTTGGCGGGGTCTGCCTCAGCCAAGTTGGACACCTGAACTTTGATGTAATGTCTAGACTTCCAGATTTAATACTGTAATACCGGCTGGGTCAATTGGTTTAACTGGTTAAAATCAGGCTGACCCAGTGGTGGCATAATCTAATAATTAGCATTGGTTAAGCTGGTGTGTGGCACTGGTACCTTGGCTCTTGGTTATTGTTTGGGTTTTTTTTCGGTTTTTTTTCTTCTTATTTAAACAAAAGAAAAATTATTTCCCCCAATAAAAGAAGTTATTAATGATGGTCTTGGCTAAGAAAAGATATTTTCTGTGTGATACTTTTAACATATCAAAAAGGCTCTTGATTTATAAATATAATAGAAAACTACTGCATCTTAAATGCTGTCTTTATGCAGTGACTTTATACTTGCAGATCAATGAGAAATATAATTTGAGTAAAAAAATATAAGTCGTATAACTATTTGAAATTGTAACAGTAGTAGTAGGTGTCCTTTTAGTTTGAAGTTGTTTGTGTTCATGTAGAAATGAGGTTTTGGTCCTATTAATAAATTGTGAGGAGTACTTCATCTTATTGGGTTTGTGTGTCTAAATGTGCATCTTGCATTCTGTTTGTTTTCAAGCAGAAAATAGAAAAAAAATTGTTTCCTATTAACCTTTTTTCTGTTCACATTAATAATTCAGCACAGACTTTCAAAACCAACTAAAACATGTCTATTTTTTTCTTGTTTTGCAGATGTTTTCCCCACCTGTAAATAGTGGAAAAACCAGACCAACTACTCTAGGAAGCAGCCAGTTCAGTGGATCAGGTAGGATGCATCCAAGATACATAGTGTTCATCTCACTGGGTCTTGATGTTTCAGCGTAGTCTCAATGTGCTCAGAGTATTGTAATCTTTCATTTGAGCATATTCTCATAAGATCTTCAGATCAGTCAGAGATGTGCTGTTTTGATCTTTATAGTGCATTTCGCCAACTTTAACCATGGTTTTCCTCTCTTAGACCATTAGTTCACAGTACAGTGAAGTGTTGAGTGTCTTTAGCCATACTGACATCGAAGTTGTGTATTTGTTATACTAAAAATGAATGACTGTGTTGTTTTTGTTTGAGAAAATCAGACCTAGCTGTTCAATTGAAGAATTTCCTAGCCCTCTTGTATGAATGGAGAAAACTTCTGTAAAATGCTAAATAGTTAAATACTCCTGACTCAAGGACATGTTATTTTTAAATGCTGTACTTAAGGAAAAATGTGAGTTTAATACAATTTGCTAATACTGTGTAGCTCTCAAAGACTTGTCAACTAGAATTTTCTTGTGTTGAAACTTTATCCATGCAGCTGGAAAGCAAGTAACTGTATTTACATGTTGCATGTATTTTGTGGCTTCAGTGTATTATCACATTATCACAGGGTCCACCTAATAGCTGTGTCAGAGACCTTTAAGCTAAGACTCTAATAGGAAATAAGTGCAATTTTAAAACAGGTGCCTTGTGTCATTCGTTAAAGGGATTATTTATTACTTATTACAAAAGAGAAACCAAAGTAAGTTTTTGATAAAACTTTTTATGTAGGTTCATCTTGTTTGAATACCGTGAAATGGTGTTTTTTATCTTATGGATACAACAAAGCGATGTTTATGTTTTAGTTTCTGAAAATGAATGTTTAGAATGCCAGTAGAGAAGTGAAGTAGTAGCTTGAAGTTTTGCAGTAACATCCCCTGTTAGCCTCTTAGGTTGTCAGGGCTGTTACTTTGAGAGTCCAAATGACTCTGCATTTTAGTGACACTCGAGGATTTTTGGTTTTAGAAGCATCCTAAAACTTCTCCGTTGAGTAATTTTTCAAGGTTTCCAGAGACAGTCTCTCACATTTAAATTAATGAAACTGTGTAGCAAGTGTAATTGTTACATACTTGAAGAAGTCTGTTATGTTTTCTCCTAAAATAAATGACTGGCTTTCTCTTCCTCTTTGAAAGTATATCAAGTTTAAGTTAATGGCACTAGTAAGACAGCAAATCTGTCTTACAATGTAGTTAATATTTAAATTTTTTAAAAATATAAATATTTAAGAGCGTTGTTTCTCTGAAGCTTGTTTTAAAAGACATTCAGGCACCTAAAACTTAATTGTGGGGAGCACAACCTGAGCACCTCATCCCACTTTGTCTTTGCTTTTCCTGAATGAGTAGAATGATTTTCTCTTGAATAATAAAGCTTTCATTTTCACTTTAGGTCTTAGAGCACTGCTAAATAATGTGGCATGTCCTATTTGTAGGTGATGCTTTTCTTTCTTCCCTTGGATGTCTTAGAAAAAGAGAGAATGACGGAATAGTTATTTCTTTTAGAGAAACAGTGTGACTCCTTGAATTTCTTTACCAATATGGTGTATCCTCCTATAAATAAGAATCCTCAGTACAACACTGCAACTGTCAAACAAGCTACAGCCTCAGCTGAGTTCCTCTTGGAATGACAGCTGTATATATTTGTGGATTTTCATTAAAAACATTTCTAGTTGTAGAGATTTACAAGTTAGTGGGATTATATGCCCTAATTCTGGTAATGTTATGATCTAAGCCTTGACCTAGGGGGATTACTCTGCAGGAGTGAGAGGTGACTAACTTCTTTATTAGTTGTGTTCTGAGACATTAAGTATTGTAGAAAAACTATTTCAACATCAGTGATGAAATACAGGCATTTTATTTCTAAGTACTTTGATTTAATTGTGGTCTTGCTATAATTTCAAGTGTTTTGTAGGACAAACAATACTTGAAAGCTTTTTTAACTGACTAGAGATCACTTTTTAAAGAAAAACATGACAAGAGGAGGTATTTATTCCTTTGAGCTATCTAGGACTGAAAATCACACTACGCACAGATTCCTAAAAAGTACTTCTTTTTTTCTTTGGGTGTTGCTGCCTCTTACAAAGTCTTTCAGTGGTTTTGATGGCAATTAGAGAAGTGAAGCTTTCTTTAATATCTTTCCCATTAAGCTCAGTTTTATTTTTGTGATATTTTTACAAGCATACTAAATAAAGTGCTTTCTTTTTCTTAGTTGGAGTAAGACTGTGTTCTTTTTCATTTTAGAGCACCCTCTTTCTCTTTTAAACTTAAAATAAACATCTGCAAACAGCTCCCCTCCCCTTCCAACCTGTCAGTGATTTGAGATTCAGCCTAATGGCCCCTATTAAGTAGGTGAAGATCAATTTTATGTCTACATGGCTCTTGAGACTGTATATTTCTGGGAAATCTGATTTAGAAGTAAGGAATGCTCATGATGCTTTTTCCTTATCACTCTCTGGTCCCTAGTTTAAAAGGACAAATCAGTTGCTGTTAAAGAATGGTTAAGTTTTATTTGTTTTTCAGGTGTGGTTTTGTGAAGTGTTGGAAATACTGGGGTGTATGTTATTAATTCTGATGTAAGAAGCTTGATTTGCTAAAATTCTGCAAGACTTCTGTTGATTATATTTTAAAAATGTGTAGTTGGGTTGCAATAAAACAGCTAATACAACTGATCTATAATTTATAAGAAAATGCTGTCTTGGATTACAGATGAACATTATGTTTTGATTAAAAGATAGCTGGGGCAGGCTTGCTTTCTGCAGGTCAATCAGTTATGAATGAAAGCTGCAGATAAAATAAGTGAACTAATCTGATATATCGTAGTATATTATGACAGTAAGTCGTGTAAGCTGCTGATAAAGTCAAATAACTTGGTCAGACTGCTGGTGAAAATAAACATATTGGAAAAGTAACCTGATATGTAAGCCAGTGAGTTAAGCCACAAAATATTCCTTGTCATACCTGCTGTACTTAATGCTTGTTTAAAACAGAACTTGTCATTCCTTTCTCCTTCAAAACCAACTTCTGAAGATGAAGCCATTTCTGTCTTAGAAACTGTAGTAAAAGGTGGCAAAAGTCAAGAGATTTGTTCCATTGGGCTTTTTAATTAGGCTTTTTTTCAGATTTTATTTAAAATCTCAATTTTCTGTTTCTACTATGGCTTAAAGGTAGTATTTGTGATTTACAGTGACATTTTGCTTGTTTTGCTTTTGTCTAAGCTACAACACATATGCCAGTACAAACTTGAATGGTTGCTGATTTTGCCCAACACCCTTTATTTATTACAGTAATTTTATTGACAACTAGTCACAATATTCACGTGCCCACCATAGGCAATGGTAGTACAATTTTCCTATGGTTTTTAGTGGATTTGATCTCAATCTCAGTTTTTCCTGTAACTGAAATTTTTTAAATCTCAGGTTTGGTACCCTAAAATAAATCCCTTTGGGTTTTTTTGTCTTTTGCAATGAAGAGTAAATCCGAGGCAATATTTTTCTGTGGCCTACCATTTTCAATTTAGTAACTTTTTCAGTGTACTAATAGCATTATTTATTATTTTTGCATGTGGCTGTACACATGTATCTGTGAGGTATCAAAGAAATGAAGTAAGATAATGTGGACGTATAGCAGAAAAGAGGGATAAGAGTTTAAAGTAAGAGGTACAGTTTAAGAGCTAAGTTGTCAAGATATGACACCTCTCTTGCCTATAAGATTCTTCTGAAATTCATGAAAAATAAGTATGCACATTTGGGTGTGAACAGCTTTGGGCACAAATCTTGTGTGTACCCAGACATTCCTCATACATGCAAAACCTTTGGAATGTATCTGTTTCGATATGTTTGTATTGGTTTGGTCCCTTTTATACAAACTCAAGAGACTGGTTGCCCTTTCCACTTGTCTCTACTAATGTACTGAGTTTGTAAGGGGTGCACTGGATTGGGGTAGGCTGCTGATTAGTGACTTGATGCAAAGGCCATTTGAGTTGATAGCCTACCATTAACCTGAGTGTCCCTAAATTAGGGCCATGTGTCTTGAGAATGGACACAATGGCAATTCTTGAGCAGGTCTCTTAAGTTACCAAACAGTGTTTCCAAAATTAGCAAAACCTGACTTTGTCAATCCTGTGAATTCTTATTTCCTTTTCAATTTTCCATCAGCAGTTCCTTGTAAAAGAAATACCCCCCCCCCCCCCACCAATTAAAAAAAAAAAAATTTGGGAGAGTTACCTGGATGAGCAATATTTTAGATACTCTGTTCATTGATCTGTGCAATTGCCGTAGAGAAAAGGCACTCTTATTGTGTGTTAAATTCTGGGAATCTGGAGTGGGCTGTTAAACTGTACATCATGCAGCAGTGTAGCTTTTAAATTATTTTTAATTTTTTAATATCTAGTTTGTCCTCTAACTTTGTTAAAGGTGGAGCAGCTGACCTGGTAACCTGGTATTTCATCTTTGGTCTGAGGGGTACTAAATTCTGTCCTCTTTTGTAGAGCCTTAGGAGAGTTGAAGAGGCCTTGTGCTTGAAAGCAGAAGTGTGTCTGTGGCTTCTTTACCTTCTATTTTTTGTAGGGGAGACCCATGGATTACTCTTCAAATGGGCCAAATGCAAGTGAGACCAAGATTTCAGTCTGGATCCCTCACCTGTTGCTTTTAGAAACCTGAAAGGTGAGGCAGAGCCAGTAAATTCGTGCCTCTGCCTGTTGGCAGCCCCTGTCTCACTGTTGCTGTCTCATTTCCTCCTTCCATTCCTTGCCTTTGGAAAGATAAATTGCCAGGCATGCCGTGAAAAGCCTTGAACAGTATAGTGTATATTCCTGTGTGATACAGCTTCCATACTCCTGTTTAAGAAAGAGATGTTGGTCAAGTAGAGAGAACTGACAACCCAGCTTTAAAGCAGCGTGTTGCAAGGTGTTTGTGGTCATATGGATACTGGGATTGAGGAAAAGGGGAGAGAGTTACTAAAACAGCTCAGTGTTCTGAATCTAGTTTGGTGAGCAGAGAAATAGGTGTTGGTCCATTGTTCATTGCTGTTGACTTTGAGTTTGAAAGATGACAGTATGAAGCTCATGACACTTAGTCAGAAATTCTTTGCTGTTTTCCAAATAGACCTGAGAATTTTTAGTAGTGCTGGCCTGTCTTCTGTTTAGAGATACATTTGACACCCTTAATAAGGGAAACTGACTTCTGCTGTGTTGGCATGTAGGAAGCATTCTTTCAAAAAGTTAATCCTGTATTTCCAGCAACTTTTTCCTTAGATGAGAGCAGCAGTGTGGTCACTGTGTTACAGGCACAGCACCCAACCTCCAATTCCCATATAAATGTTACTGGTTTGGGATGCAAGGAAGATCTTTGCAAAGTTACTTCTGGATGGCTTCAGAAGATCTGAGATTGCAGTAGTGCCTTGTCCTTTCCTGATGTAGATCTACCTAGCATGGGGTACCTTCCACCATCAGCCTCCCCTTAGCCAGTAACTCTGTGTTCTGCTAAATTTTTCTGATCTACTCTAAGTGCTGAAGAGTATTCAGATGCTTTGAAGAGTGCTCTTAATGGCATGTGTAAGGAATATGATTTGAAATTTTGTGTTTATCCAAAAAGCAGATTTGATAGAAATGTAAATGTGAGGACTAAAGGTTTGGATAAAGAGGAGGAAGAGAAGTATAAATGGAATTCTTATATATTTGTATGTCCCTCAATGTCAGCTGAGATTGTAACTTCTCCCTATAAAACTTTTATGTCTGCAGCTTTTGCTAAATTTTAGCTTTTTTTTGGGTTTATTTATTTATGGTCTCTTTTTGATCTTTAGCAAAGGAATTTCATGTTAAAAGCTTATCATTCATACATGCTTGCCAAAGTTCCCCTTTCCCTCACTTCTTTCCAGCTGTCACACAAAGAGGGTTTAACCCCTTAGTTGTTTTGCTGTCAAGTTGCTGTGACAGCTGTTTGTCTCAGGTAATTTTCCTTTATCCATAGCTGAGCCTGCAGATACCATTATATGAGTTTCTGTTAATCTACCTTATACTCTACTATTAACTTGGTAAACTATATTTTCCTGAAATTGCTAAAGGTATAGTGTATTTTTTTCATGGTTGAACAGTGTGTGTATTTATGAAGAGAAGGTTGTTTAAGGCAGTAATATAATACCGTACCACTTAGTAAGACTGAAGTTTGTGGAGACTGTTTTTAACATGGGAAGCTGCACATAAACTGAAATAGTTTGCTAGACTTCTTGAACTGACCTCTCTTGACCATGGAGGTGCAGTTCTTTTTGTTACTCTGTTGTGGAAGGTTTATGTTTTCGGGGAGATAGCACTGAGCATTTTCAGAACTATATGAAATTTATTAAAGTACCCACGGAGCCAGATGTGATCTATGAGATATAATAAGTAAGTCTTCTATCTTAAATCTACTTAAAAATAAAAATTTTTATACTTGAAAATTCTGTTTCATTAAATGACCTCATGAAATAAAGTACCTTCTCTGAAAACCTTTTTTTACAGCCATTATCTAGTTCAATATGCTAGCACTTCTTCAGAAATAAGTAGCAAAACTGTGAGGTCACTAGATTTTAAATAAAGAAAGAAATAAGCAAAGGCAGTATTTTCTTTTGCATGTGAATTATTTGGATATTGTTATTGAATATGCATAGCTAGTTTTAAATAGTGTATTCACCTTCATCACTTTTGGTTATTAAACATTATAGGAAAAGGGGGGAAAAATTATCACTCTAAGGATAGGAATTTTATTTTTAATATCTGAAGGGTTTTTTTTCCTGTATTATATTGTAATGGCCACTCCTGCATTTTGTAGGTTTTGTTTGCTTTTTGTATATTTTGAATTAATTTGAAAATTTCTAGTTCTATTGTATACCTCAGCCTGATGATTTGGAGGTACTTTGTGGTACTTGATGGACTTTTTAAATACTACAATGTATTATTTACTAGTGGTTGTAGGGGTAAAGTTGTTTGTTTTTTATTTTTTTCTATTATGAGTCTAAGATGAGATAATGATAATTTTTTTTTAATGTCTTGAATGAATGCCTTGTTTTTTCATCTGTAAAACAAAACTGTGTTTGTAAACACAACATTCAAAAACATAAAGGACGTACTTCTTTGGTGAAGATGTTAACTGAATACCAAGAATGATCAGAAAGAGTAGCTTTTGTTATATTTATAATATCTCACTGTTTTCAGAGGATAATCAGGCTAAAAAGTACCCAATGAATCTTCAGGACTTTGTTAGGCTCTTGTATACTAGAGTTGTGATTTCTTTTTTTTTTTGTTTTAAGTAAAGGGCTGAAATTGCTTTAAAATGCATAAACTTCATGTTCTTACCAGTGTAATGCAGAAAAATCTTGCTTGACCACACCAGAATAATTGTTGCTGGTGTGTTAAAGTAGTATTTGGAATGGGGGCAGTGAAAAAGACTTGACTGAAAGTGTTTACTTTGCAGCCCTGACAAATGCTCTCTGTGAATGGTAGTAAAAACTTAGCATAAAACTTAGTAAAATTTATCTTGGATAGACAAGTTGTACACTTTCATATTAGGGCTATGGAATTGCATTTAAAAGATGGTTAAAAAGAATACATTTTTGTTACAGTAGCAATTTATTGCTAAATGGGAAATAGGTTGTTTGGTTTTTTGGTTTTTCTTAACATAGAGCTGACAATTTTTTTTAAGTAACTTCTGTTTACTGCAGTGGATTTCTTGCTCCTGATCTTCTGCGGAGGTTGCCTCTATTGTTTTTTGTAAGCGTGTGAGGTGTTTGCTGCACTTTCCAAGTTTGCTTTGTTTTGGCAGCAGATGTTGTTGGGTTTCTTTTTGTGCCAGTGTGGTTACAGAGCCGGTGGTGTCTCCATGTCTTGATCAGGTTTTAGTTGTGTGGACTTCTAGTAACAAGTTGAACCACTTGCTTTCTACTTTGCTTTTATGAACAAACCTGTAGGACACATTTTGTGTTTAGCTTGTCTCTGGAAGAGATCTTTGCTGCTGCTGAAGCAGTAGTAACACAGCAAAACTTACGTTAGGCTGGGCTGGAGGTTTATGTTGAAGTGGAAGTTATATTTTAGATGGTGTATTCTAGCCAAATTTTGTGGAAGTTATATTTTAGATGGTGTATTCTTTTTCTCCTTTTTGAATATAAAGATGAGTACGCTGAACTAATTGTTCGGAAAACATACCTAGTTAATCAAAATCCAGATTTAGCTATTTCTAGTTGTGTAGATTTTGCAGGTAAAATGCGAATGAGTATCAGACCATAAATATGCATGTTCTGTGTGTTAAATTAAACTGAGTTTAAAATGTGTTTTACCCTTAATACAGGATAGACAAAAAATCCAGAGGTATTTTTAGCCTTCTGTAGGAGAATGGAATTCACTGTGTGTATTTTTATTTTTTGTTTACTTGAATGCAAGATACTATTGTCTTGGTGATATCCCAAGAGCTATTGTGGCTACCCTATGAAATGATTAAATCAGACAGCTTTGCTTGTAGGACAAACATTTTTCATATTGTGGTGTTTCAACCATTTCCAATGCGACACCTATCCCGTTCCAGTTCTTTATGCAGCAACTTCATGAGTCATAATCCTTGCAAAAGAAGACAGCTTAAAATAATCACTGATTGTTTCTTTGCAATTCTATTCAGCGCCCATTGCAAATAAATAAGAGCGGAAACTACAATATCATTTAATCCTTTACTATTTGCTTTTGACGTGCAAAGTATTCTCTTGTAATAGAGAAGTAATCCATAAGGAGGGTAGCTGCTCTTTCATCTTCCTGAATGCTAAATGAAGCCAAGGTTTTTATGAAGAGATGGTGATTTAATGAAGATGACCGAGTTTTTGAGTAATGAAAAGCTTTTGTGTATTTCTAAAAATGATGTCGGGTGCTTACTACTTAGAGCTCAAATGGCTGTATTTTGTAGTATGTCTTTGCAAGATTAGTGCTTGTGATGCTTAGATGAAAGGGGATTGAATGGAATGGTAATGCAAAATTTTTTCCCTTAGCTAGATTTTTATAAAGCAAATGCACATTTCTGCCAATTTGTGTATAAATGCATGTCATGTCTGGCATGTGTTCTCTGCTCTATGTAATACTTTTATTTTGGTAACCTTGAAAATATCTCTGGTATCATATTCCCTTGCCAGAGGACAGTAATAAGCACACAAAAAAAATGGAGCATAAACTTTGTCAATACTACTTATGACAGGAACATCTGAATTAGATACTTGTGAGTATTTGTCAGATGTTGAATTTAAAAGCTCCTCAACTAAAAAACTCCCCCCAAAATACCCAAATAAAACCAAAACAACAACACGAAAAAATACAAACCAAAAAACCCGATACAAAACCTTAAAAAGCTCCCAAAAATGCAAACCCCGTTGAAACACAAACTAAACCCCCCATACTTCTTCCTCTTTCATGTTAAGGATGTTAATTTTAAAATGTTAAAATTAAAATGTTAATTTTATTAGTTGCAGTATTTTTTTAACAATCTGCAATATTACTACTTGCAAAGCAAGTTAGATAATGCCTGATACTTCAAAAGGAAGAAGAGAGAGGCTTTCAAGAATGCAAGACCGTGTTTTCGCCAGCACTTACACCCAACTGTCTTACCAGGCCTTCAGGATGTAAGTGCTGTGCCGTACAACCAGAAGGAATCTTAAAAGGGGCTAAACTATTTTAGGCATTGTCAGGAACATAGATAATGCAGCCACGTTATATTCTTCATTGTGTATGAGAAAGATAGATCTGATCATCTGGGTGAATGGACTTAGGTGAGCAACAACAGGCAGGTTTTGTCTGTTGTTCTGTCTGTAACTATTACATTAGTTTTTGAAAACTAATTCTTGCAAGTGTAAGAGCTTTGTATATGGTATGCATAAAACTCGGCATGTTTGGTGATAAAATCTCAAGATGTCATGGGTGTTTTTGTGAATACATTTCTGGGTAGAAGGTGAAGCATTATAAGAGATTGTTTGGGTTTTTTTTGTAGAGCGGTGTAGTAAAACCAGAGTTTGTAGCCACATGTCTGTTATACTCATTAAATTCACTTTATTTCAAGATACTTGTTGAGTACTGAATAATAGTTTCAATAATTTGCTTCTGTGCTATGTACTAACCCTTCCCTTTTGCTTTATTCTCATCGTGTTAGGGGAAATTGGGATCAGAAAAGGGGTAAATGCCTGAATGTAGGAGATGGTATATAATGCAATTTGTATTCTATGCTAATGATAATAGACATTTTGGCCTTTGAATAGTCTGAATTTGTTTAATAAGGTGAATGGTATTTTTTTCTCCCAGACACAGCAGTTTATAAGCAGGGAACCTAAGTGCCCTGTGACTATCATAAAACCCCCCTGCTTTGTACCTTGCATTTCTGCAAGTGCTAACTGGCATGTGTATGACAGTGCCACTTGTGCTGCAGCAAGCACTCTGGCGGAGTTTGGCCATCTCTCATGAGTGTGTCACAGGTTGTCTCTGAATTGGATCCTGGAGAACATGCTGTTGCCATAGCAATGAAAGTCCTTCTGAAGGCAGGATTCCTGGCAGAGCTCTTGCATCTCCTGAAGTGCTTGGTGCATTGATCTGAAAGTACCTTGTCAGTATTAGCACATAGCTGGAGTAAAAAGAGCGGGAAGCAGAGATTTCCTTGAAATACTTTATTTGCTTCTTTGATTTGTTGAACCCAATGTTCATAAAGCTACAGCTTTTTAAAATTTTACTCTGTGAACTTTTTGTGTATTTAACATACTTAGCTTGAATGCACTTAGAGATTGAATGGTTCTAACAGCTAACCAGTGCATATTGCAAAAGTATCACTGTCTGAGTTTCCCACAGTACTTGTCCCTTTTTGTACCTGAAGAAATATTTTTTGAGGATTTCCTCCATAATTTTGGGTAGTGCAAAACAGTTGGGAAAATACATTGCTTTGTTCGTCATCCTTTTCTCATTCATGTTTTCGTTTTTATTTAAATAAAATGACTCAGACTGTAGTTAGCAAATGTTAATTGCTTTCAGATTAAGAAAAAGCTATGAATTTCTTGCGTCACATCAGAAATACAGTTTTTACGGTTTTTTTTTATATGTGAGGTTTTTCATCAACATGAAATGTGGGAAATCAGAGACAGTTTTTAGAGCATGGACACTCTAGGCAGCTGTAGTATCCATTTCTACAGTGCTGTCAGGATGGAGTTGATGAATTTTTTGCATATTTAAGAAGATAAAAAAATTTTGAATCTGAAGAGTTAAAAAAAAGTGGAGTTTTTCTAAGGTTGGAGACAATGTGATTAACACTATACAGCACATTTTTTATGTGGACTGGAACTTCCATGTGTAAGTATTTCTTTTTTACTGAAAGAACCTCTAGATGAGATGAGTTCTGAAGTTATCTGTATAGCTTGCTCCATCCTTTACATCTGTTTATGTAACATAGTCTTTAGCTCTGTCACTCTCTCTGAAACAGATAAAAGTGAGAATTAAGCCAACACTTCATTCTTCTTTTTTTTCTTTCCAAGTGAAATTAAGGAAGAGTGCAATAATGAATACTTTATTTGTACTTGAAAATAACTTTCTGCCTGCTGCAGCAGATGTATGCATGTGCCATACTAGAGATCCTTAGCTTGGGTCTTGTTTTTCAGTGCCTGCCTGCCCTTACCCCTTTCTCAGAGCAGGAAAGCAGCATAGCTCCAGGTTGGCTTGGCCTTGGGAAGTGTTGCTGAGCTGCTGCTCTAAGCAGTTCAGACAGGACTTGCTGCTGACAGTTTCTACATGTTTGGCCTAACCTGCATGGACAAGTTGTGGTGTGAGTGGCCTTGGCATGGGGACCAGATCCTGTACCAAGGAGAGGTCAGCATTGATCACAAGGAGAGTATGAACCAAGGGAATCAGACTCTGCAAGGTGTCTGCTTGTTGTTGTTTTCCCCTTTTAAGCAAATTTAATGCTGCCTCAGCAGGCGTGTGTCCTAAAGCTCTCCAGCTATCCTTGGGAATGAACATAGCATTAATAACCCAAGTATCCTCTGACTGTTGTGCCAGTTGGTCTCAAGTCACGTTTGGGAATAAAAGGTCTTTCACAGCTCCAACAAATGTTCTATTTATGTGTCCTTTTAGCCTTTGAGTCAGTACCGATTGAGTAGGCACTGTTTTTGGGATTGTGGCAGTAGGGTCACTGACATACATTGAGATAAGCTCATTGTGTTCTGAATATGCAAGTGTGTATAAATACGGGCCTGATTTTGTCAGGCTTAACAAAGATAGCATTTTAAATGAGTTTAGTATGAGAAGTTAGGTGTTTATCTTGTAAAATTCTAATTCTGAGATAATTTTATACTTGTATGATTAATCCTTAAATAAAAGGCACAGATCATTTAATTCATATAGCAGATTTCCATATTGAAATATTAAATGCTTTTCAGTATTCTGTGGTTTTATTACCTATGCTATTGTTTTATTGGATCTGTTAAATTATAGGAACATGGAATACTGAATAATGAACAAAATACATAATTTTTGAAATGGGATTTTTTTTTTTGTCTGAATGACTCTTAATTAGTATCAAAAAACTCACTAGGAATAGCAAAGTCCGAGGAAATATTATTACTCACTTTCTACTTAGTGCTGTTATTTTTGTAAAATTGTAAATGTAAAGTTTTGTAAAAAGTTAAAGCAGGTTTTTATCTCTATTAAAAGGTTTTGTCAAGGTTGTATCATTGCTCATGAAGAGAAGATATTCTTGAGTTTTAAAGGAGGTAGCCAAGAGGCAAAATTTCTGTTCCTGTTTTGCTACATTGTTGAGGAACTGCCTTTCTTTTTTTTTTTTCTATTTTCTTGTTTCCTCAGCTCTAAAATGAGGGCTGGTGTTTACACTGTAGAACAGACAAGAAATGGTTTTGAACTTGCTCAGTTAATGTAAATGGTGGTCTTGGAATGGGTTAATATCAATAACCTCATATGACCTAAGCAGAGTTAAATTAGCTTTCACTGTTTTCAGTGTCAATATTCACTCCCTACGTTTGTATTTAGTTTGATGTCTCTGCTGGTTTAATTCAATCTTTTACTTATGTTGATCAAGTTATGGGGTTTTCTTCTTCAATTCAGTTCTTGCTGTGTCTGCTATACAGCTTCTTAAATGTAGACTCTGTTCTTTAAAAATGTGGAAATGCAAATTTCAGTCTGGGACTCATATCAGCATTATAGAAACTGTTTCAGCACACCTTCGCAGATTACATATATGTCCATTTCTGTAAATTTTATTTGAATCTTCTCCAAATAAGAAAACACAGATAGGTACATTTGCCTAAATTTCTTCATGGAAGAAAATTGCTGGTCTAAAAAGGTTTCCTGATACATAAACAGAAAACAACCCTGTCCATAGCTATCCTTTGTATTTAATGGATTAAATTCACTTTGACAGCTGGATATATGTACCAGTGTCTAGCCTATGGCCATGATCTAATAATCATGGATATGGTAACAAGTCGTCTAAAAAGATTCAGTAATCAAGTGGGTTTTTTGACAAAACCTACTCTGACTGAAAAAAGAGATGAGGCTGTGTTAAATGTGGCTGCATTTGCTGCTGTATCTGTGTTCTGAGTACTTTAAAAATATCCTTTGTGTTGTTGTAGACAGAACCTATGCTCTAACAGCAATGGAAAAGCTAATTGTGCTACAACAGAGTGTGTCTTAAAGTCAGGAAACAAATTTGATTTAACCTAATGATCATGAGGAACTTAGTTTCAAAACAATAATTTCTACTTCCCTTGAAGTGCTTTTTAACTTGTTTGCTTCTTCTGTCATAAAAATGGATGTATATCATTAAATGGAGCTTTTTGTGAAATAGATAATTTTTATATCATAATTCTGGTATGTGAGGGTAAGTTTAAGAAGTACTGATGAATAAATACATGTCAAAGAGGAAGACTTCAAGCACTACAGATATTTTGAAAATAAATACTTCACATATTAACAGTATGCTTTGGTCTCAGTTCCATTTGATTAGTGAAACCTATTTTGTTAGTAAATATTATTTAAGAGAAAAACAGTGTCTTGGCCCTCAAACAATTCTTTGAAACTCAAAATTCAACTACCATGTTTTGCCAAACTAGACTGTTGTGACTCTTGTTTTGTATTTGGTTCTAGCTTTTGAGGGAAAATAAAAGCTGCTTTCCATCCTGTGAACTTCATGAAAATCAACTGGCTTGGGATAAAAGCAAGTGATCCAAATATTGTAGCTTTGTTATCCCTTCTTTGTATTTTAAATGGAATTTCAGATATAGCTAGTGGGAACAATATTTTAGAAAACACTGAAAGGGGGAGAGTGCAAATGAATTTAAGGAATTAAAAATTTCTTTAGGAAGGTGAACTAACTGTTGACCCCAATTTATAGATTACATTTCAGCTGCTTCTGAATGTGATACTTATTGTGAGGTTTTTTGGTTTTGGGGTTTTGTCTTTGTTTGGTTTTTTTGTTTTTTTTTGGGGGGGGGGGCTCTTTTTTTTTATAATTCATGTCTAGTTTCCCATCTCTTTATAATTCAAGAAATTTGAGGTACTTACTTCTAAACTTCACAGCAGCTTTTATGAGAAGTAGAATGTTTACTCTGAAGCAAGTATTTAGGGACACACAGAAAGCTGGGGAAATCAGGAAGCAGAGGTATTTTCCAGGGAAGCCCATAAGATTATCTGGTTAGTGGGAAGGCTATTTGCTTTGTGCCTGATGTGCCAGAAACTTTGGAGATTGTTATCTTTTCATTTCTTGTTAGCATGCAAAATATACCTTTGATCCCTGACTGTTTTATTATTGTAGATAGGTTTTTTTCTCCAACTTGTTTTTGAAGAGTATATGTATTTAAGTGGTAATGAAACAGAATATGAAGGCAACTTTCATGTTTATTTTGATATGATTGTGTTATCCAAAAACTTAAATCTTAAGAGCATCAGCATTTGTAAAGAGGAGTGTCCACCTTTGAAGCTGGGAAATAAAGAAGTACTGTGCTCTCGGGTTCCTCATGCAGATGGCCACGTCCACTCCCATGTGATTACTTTTGTCCACTACCAGATTTTGTAACTGGTTAGGGTAGTTGAGGATGTCTTTCTTCTGGGCTTGATGTGAGTACTTCTTAATTTCTGAATTAATTATTTTTAAAACAAACTTAGCTTTCAAATCCAAGGCAAAAATAAAGAAGAGGTGTAAAAGAATTACTGAGTTTACAGCAGTTTGTTAGTGGTGCTGCTTCTGTGAGTAAGTATTAATGGCATCGATAAAACTTTGCTAATGTACTTGCCATTGGGTAGCAAGGAAAAGAGTAAATTTGTTTTACTTGGGGTAGATTTGAATTTGGATATTCAGCTGAAGTGTATTAATTTTTAAATTTTATTCAATCATTTTCATTATCCTAGGCTTAGTTTCATCCATGTGGATAATACAGTTAGCTGCTTCTAGGTGTGTGTGATTCCTCCAGACATTTGTACAGTGTGAACCAAAGGAGTGCCAGTCCTGAACACTGTATTCTGTGTTGTGATTTCCATTTAGGCTTTCTAACATCTGTTGGTGCACAAAATGCCCAGGGACGATTCAGTAACTTTCTCTTTCATTACTGTTCCTGGTAGTGTGATTTTAACTTTTTTTTTTTTTTTATGGAGATGTCTTGAACAAGAAAAGAAAATGGGCAGAGAAAAAGAAAATGTGTGGACATAAGAATAGTGACTGTATTCTGGAGTACAGTTTGATTCACTTTTACTGTAAGGATATTCTTCAAGAATGCCTCAAGGTTGTCATAATCACCTCTGAGCAGCTTTAAATACTTTTCCTTTTAAAAATCACTTGTCTTAAAGTTTCTTCTCACACACACGTATTTTTGGAAATGTACAACTGAAAATATAAGTTGGAGGCACAGCAGTGTCTGCAATCACCCCTGAACCAGTGACAGATTTAGTGTTTTGAGACTTTGCATTCCCATAGGGCTGGGAATAGGCTTTTGAGTTGTTTTTAGCTTGCTTTTTTCCTTTGAAACCTCATGATGGATTAAATTTGAATGCAGACAGATTAAAAAAAAAAAAGATAATTTTTATTTCCAGTCCTTTTGGAAATGATATTTGAAATATACAATATATAGGACTAATTGGTGTGCATCTGGAATGATACAATTGAGAATTATATTATTTCTTCATAGGAAGTTTTTTGAACTTATTCAGATAAAATTTAGGACTACAGGGAAGGACTTAATTTCTCAGTAGTCAGATAACTTCTTTGGAAATATGGGCCACTATTATGATGAAATGGAAATTTGATATCTGTACCTGTTTTGTAAAGACTGTGCCTTTGTTGGTTTCCTTTATGCATTTTCTGTTTTCCTTTAAAAAAATCAAAGCTAACAACCAACTTAATGTAAAGCATTGCTTACACATGTGAAATTCTGTGTTGTGTTCTGTAGCAGCAGTAGTAATGAACATGGTGCTAATAATGCCAATAATACAGGTTTGATCCCCATATGGGCCATTCACTTAAGAGTTGGGCTTGATGATCCTTTTGGGTCCCTTCCAACTCAGAATATTCTGTGATTCTGTGAAAAAGCACTAGAACTATCTGGTGTCAGCACTGGAATATCTGGCCATCTTTTTGAATTCTTTATTCTTGATTACTTTTTTCTTTGACCTTAAGGAATTGATGGAGTATGTTCAGTTAGTACTTTCTTTGTTAGTTTTCCTGGATTTTAGATAATTTGCATTTCTCTCAATTCAGTCGAAGATGTAGCTGTCGATCAGTGATTGTGTCAGTGATATTAGCTGTGTTCTAAGTCAAGCACTTATATACCTGGTTTAGTTGGGGGAGTTAATTTGAGTCTTGTATAGAATGCAGAGGAAATACTGATATTGTAAATTTCCTGCAAGGCTAAGTATTTTATACCTGATATAATAAAGCTATGTCATTAGCTTTATTATGACAGTATTTTGCTATTGAAATGTAGTTTGGATGCTGGCTTAGTAATCCTGTGCTATTGAAGTCACTTGGATGCTGGTAGTTTTTACTCTTCACTTTGTATATAAATTCACAGTCTCAGACATTTTGGGACTCTTGTTGTGAATTCTAGTTATCTCTGTGCTGTAACTTTTCCCTTTCAGGATTTCTGTAAAGGGTGTCAGTGAACAGAAGTTACTGGCATAATGGCTCCAATTGTACAAATAAATTTTCTGTTGCTGTCCCACAGTGAACAAGCCTTTGCCTAAGTGGCCTGTCTGGTGTTCTTCCTGCCTGTGAGTGATAGGAGTCAAGTTGGCTGGAAGCCATTTGTTCATACAGCCAGCACTGCACATGTGGTGGGGTTTGGTTGTGGTTTATGTTCTGCAGTGAAATTCATTCTGTGCATATTGCCAGCCTGCACTGGAGAGCAGAAAGAGGCTGTTAGGGTTTGTCTGTTGAGAGGGAAAGAGCTCAACCAGGATGCTAAGGTCTTCTGGGGTGTGGAAAGTTAGGTTCAGAAACTGTTACCTGCCTATCCATAACTCTGTTGTAACAGCTTGGGGCAATGCCAGCCATTTGGAAGTTGTCTCTGACCTTTTTGTGTTTAAGTAGTTATTCACTTCTTTACAAGATTGTTTGTAGGGAAGTAGAAGTCCAAAACAGGTGTGCTTTCATAGCCTGTAAAATCTTTCTTGATTTTTGGATGTGAATGTGGCCTGGTACTGGAAGTGCCTTGCAGAGGAGAGAGCTGGCTCTGCACTCAATGTGCACTCTTCTCAATATGCCTCTAACTTACTACTTCAGGCTGGAGCTCTATTTTAATATGACTGTTCAGGTATTTCTGTTCTGGATATGACACATTTTGGCCTTTTTGTGTTTGGCTTTTCTAATTTGACTTTCTCTTTGGTGATTTTGATGACTTGTCTTAGCACTTTCTCTTGTTCTCCTTAGTATTAGAGAATATAGTCCTGAGAAAGCTTATATGCTTATTTGTTTCAAATATAATTTGATGATGTTGCATGTCCTTAAAAAATATTTCCTCTATCAGTGTCTGGAGCTGAGAATGGAAAACTGTTGAAGTAGATGTCATGGTAACACAGGGTGCACTGAAGTGAGGGAAGCGCCTTGGTGAGCGTCGATATTGAAGTAGAAGCTTGCTGAATGTGCCTACGTCTCTGTGAACATGAATTCCCTTTCCTACTGCCAGTGCTGACAGTGGAGGTACTGACAGGTGGTCAGTTGCTTCATATTATTGAAAAACAACAGTAACAACCCCTCCTTTTTTCTTACACATCTTCTGATTCAGCTGGATATGTCTGGATGTCTGTTATTAAATCCATATTCTTTAGGAATGGCAAATTCATAATGAAGTTTGTCCTTTGGTTTTACGTTGTGCCTTGTAACCAAGTTAGTTTTTAAGGAAAACATCCTCTCTCAGAAAGGAGCTCTACTTAAAACTCTGCTTTTATTATGGGGATTATTAGAAATAGACATGTGGCTGTAGGCTTATACCTACTCAAAGGCTTGCATATACTTTGATTCAAATTAAAAGAATTTTTTTTTTTCAGAATTGAGTTTGCCTTGTAACAAACAGAAAAAAACTTTTAGGTGCTTCAGTTAACAGAAGGGATTTTTTTATAAAATTATTTTTAGTGAATGATGGCAAGAATGGCTGACTGGCTTGTGTAAGAGTATCCTTATTTTAGTTCTTCCTCCTCAGCATACTCTATGCATTGTGCATGCACAATGAGCTCCTGGTAACTCTTAGAAATAAAATGGAATTTATGGTTTGAGATGTCATTTACAGAAATAAGACCTTGACTGGTATTGGCTTAACTGAGGTTTTGACTGGACAGACAACCAGGTATGAAGTTAAAGGATGTTGACTTCTATGTTTTATACTTGATTATTTTCCCCCTAATCCTGGGAGTGGCTCATGGTGACATACTAAGGAACATGGTTTATTGAATGCTGAAGTACCATTGTACAGTTATTTTAATGTAAATTTTTTTACTGAATCTAGTAAGGGTGATAAGGTAAGTAGGATATTGGTAGAACAGTTTATATGCTGTTTATCATTGCTGTTGACGAATCTGTTTAGGCAAATTTCTGTCATTACTAGTCTAGGACTGTAGGAGTGTTTTCTGCAGGCATACAGATGATATAACTGTGTCTGTGTGGTGAACATGGAATTAAGCATGCTCAAAACTGCAAAGGTGAGGAAACAAAACCAAGTTTGCCTGATGCTATTTGATTCACTGTAGTACTTATTTCTGTATACTGGTAGAGGAGTACACACTGATTGGAGTGCAGGGGTGATGGGTTTTGAATTCTTGCCTATTTTTACTTAATGAATTAATGGTTATAGTTCTTCATACTTATTCAGTCTGCCAGCTTGCTTTTCCCACAGAAGATCATAATATCCCTTTTTTCTCTGCATTTGAAAAAGAGACTGTTATGTGCTGAGTTAAATATACGTGTATTTTTGCTGATTTCTGTAAGGGTGTTGGACAAGTGGTTTAAATTTTCCAACCATGTGCTATTACACTGTAAATATAATGTTATTTTGAGAAGTGAGATTTGCAGGAAGGAACAATATACAAGGTAAACTCAGTATCATCTGCCTTATAACTGTTACATGGATCATAGAAACTAGAACACTACTACCCTAAAACTAGCCACTGGAACATGGCTGCTGTATAATCGGTGTGAAATTTTCAACCACATCAAAAATACACCATTCTGTTGGTGTTTTAGATAGTAAGCTTTGTCACAATACCTTCATTATGAGCTTAGGTTGGTCTTCCGGCTCGTATGTAGTCATCAGGCTTTACATTTCATTTATAGAAAATGCTTATGAGCACCTTTTACTGTACTGTAATCTTATTAAGCCAAGTTGCTGATGTTTTGTGTTAGGTTTGTGCTTTGTATCCCTTCATGCTGAAGGGTATAGTTGATCATAAATACAGCCTTGACTATTCCCGATTTAGCGAAAAAAAAAAGCTTCTTAAGTTCTATGAATGTATGCTGGTATTGCATTTGTCTGTGTACTAAAAAAAGCAGTAACTGTGCTTTGTTATTACAGTTCTTTAGCATTTGGCACTAAATTCTATTTACTTTTGTGTCAAATATTTTGGGGAATGTTTCATTTTCATCTAAAAATGTTTTAAGCGTAATATCAATGTGTGCTCTTCAGAGGTGCAAACCAAGTAGTTTAGTGATTTCCATTAGAATGCTTCGCACTTAATCCGTGAGACTGCTCTGTAAATCCTTAACAGTTCTTGACATTGCTACCTCAAGGCGCAGAGCCAGCATGTGCAGTCTCAAGGGAGCAGACCCAAGTACCAATCCCAGACTGCTTGCTCGAGGAGGCATTTTGCTCAAATCCTTAGGGGAATGTTGACCTTCTCTTTCTCAAAAAAGTGGCACCTGCTGGCTAAGCAGGATGGGCTTTGAGGGAATTTGGAAGAGGATGATTTGGTCTTGCTAGGCTGTGAGACAAAACTTGGGTCAGGGCTAAAGAAGTACTTGGCTTGAGGAATGGATGGATAGAAAACAAAGAGAAATTGAGATTCTTGTGAGAGAAGCACTGTTTTGATCCGTATCTGATGGTCTTTATTCAGGTCTTTGCACTCACTCATTGTAATATGATTTTCCTTGGTGTTCACTGTTTCTCAGTTATTTGGATTGTGCTACAAAATGTGTAGAAGTAGTGCCTCAAATAGGGGTGGTGTTAATTAAAACAAAATAAATTAAAACAAAATAAAAACAAAATGTTTACTTGGTCATTTCGAAATAAATAATAAGGTTCTTATAGACCAGCCTAATGCTGAGGGATTTCAGCAATCCTCCAGGTTCTTAATTTTTAGTTTGGTAGAATGACAACAGACCAAGGAGAAATTCTGTTTTCTATTTGCGAGGTCAGTACATAAAATGCTATTCACAGCTTTTTAATCTCATTTTGTAGTTTTATGGTCTGTGTATTTAATGAAAAGTAATATATTTGGTAGGGAGCAATGAGATTTCGTGCTGTTATTTCCAGAAGATGGCTAATACAGTACAAACTCAATGTTTGTCTTTTTGTTAGATTTACATAGACTTAATCACAGTAATTGTGTAGTTTGGAGCTGAGAGTTAAATGCACAGAATTGTGTTTAAGCAGAGCTTTTTCCCCTTCACTAAAAAAAAAAAAAAAAAAACCAAACCAAAAAACCAACCAAAAATTTAAATCTTCACATGCAAGGAAGTGGGTGGTGTTGAGAGGAAAAGAAATATGATTTGTATGATATCTAAGTCCAAATTGGCGGGGTTTTTTTTAATAAGCTATTGAGTTATTGAGTGTTAAATTCTAGACTCCATTTAGTAGGGTAAATTGCTTATAATTCTGGAAGCACTGATCCTGATAGGAAAGGGTGATAATTAGTTTCTAATATGGACAGAATTGCTGTTATTAGCTGTGCTCCACATGTTTGCTTCCCCTGTGGCATTCCTTGAGGTGCAGCAGATGGATGAACCAGGGGCAGAGGTAATGTGTGCCATGATCGGCTGCTGCGTCCCCCTGGGATGCTTCTGGAATGCTGATCTCTTCTTTTTCCTTTCTTTTTTTCTTCTTCTTTTCTTTTTCAGCAACTTTGCTGAGATGTACCAGAATTAATTTATGGTATTACTCCTTTATAATCCATTAATCCAAGCATTTAATACCAATATGTTAATGTGTTAGAAAAGGATGGGCTGTTTGTGTGCTGGTATCTTAAATCTTACAAAGTCAATATCATGCTTAAGTACTTTTCTCCATTCTGTAAGGTTGTGTCATTAATAGTCTGATGTTGCCTGATACTGTTATCTAATCTTTGGGAACATGGTCATGTTGAGAAATGGAGCCTGCTATTGAAAAGGATTGTCCTTTTCCTTTAAATCTAGCCAAGTAATATCTGCTCTCATTTTCTTATCTTTCTGTTCTTGTTTGAAATGTAGGCAATAGGTTGTGTGTGGGCTTTTGTATTTGAGCTTTTTACATGTTATTTTATTTATTTTTAAAACCAGATCTGTTTGAGGTAGTAGTGCAGATTGCCTTACATTTTTGCCATCCAGAAAGCGTAGCCTTGCTTAGGTGAGCACTGGCGTCCGCCTTTGCCGTGCTGCGGTGGGAAGAAGCCCCGCACCGGAGCAGCAGCTCCCTGCTGGTGTCACAGCTGCAGCTTTGGAGTGCCCAGGGAGCCCCGGCCGCTGGGCAGGGCAAAGGACAGCACATGTGCTGCTTATTAGGAAATACTTTCACTGGTGCTTTTCAAATGTTTTCGTTTTGTTTATATATGTCTCTTCTTTTTCCTTGTCCTTTACTTATTTATACTCCCTCTCAGACCGTTTCACTCCCTGTTGGGACTTTGCTGGAATCCACAGTATTTTCAGAGAAATTAGTGATTTTAAACTAAGTGACTTTGAAGGTGAGCCTCCATGGTGAACTGCAAGTTTGCCACCAGGGACATAAAATTTGCTGAAACTCTCTGGCTCATATTTTTGTGAAGTTTTGCTGTGTAATAGCAGTAGAAAAAATACCTTCCTCTGCATTTTAAAGATGATACATAAATGTCAAAGATTTTCTTTTAATTTTATTGCTTTTTGGTTTTAACCTGGAGTCTTGATCTGGAATGCCTAAAGGAAACTTCTATAAGTATTTATTTTTATACATTTTTGTGTGTATATATATATACACATGTATGTATGTATGCATGTATATATTTGTTTCCTTGGCTGTAGAACTATTTAATTTTTTTTTCTTGTCTGCTTTTGCTACCACATATTACAGATGTGAGTATTCAGTGGAAATCTACTGACAAGGAAGTTGCACCTTCTGTTTGAGGTTTGCAATGTTTCTAGCCCAGTGACTGCAAGGATTTTTTGTTTGCAGACTTAGAGAGGACATCCTTTATAAGACGGGATTTCAAGTGAGTTTTTTAATAAATGCTAATCCACTTAAGGCTTTCAGAAATGGCTGAGTACTTGAGTGCTTCCTAAAATTAGGTGAAGTTGTCAGGGGACAGTGTGTCTCTGCATCCAGTGGCTGTGGCAGTAATAGTGGAAGATCATGTTTGCTATCTAAGAAAACATCTTGCCATGTTTTCTCCAAACTGTGATACACAATTTAGAGTAGTGTGTAATTGGGCATGTAAATGTGGATGCTGCTGTTGTTGGTTCTACTGATGGTGTGTAGTCAGCAAAAAAGTTTTGCTCTGAAGTAGTTACTCCATTATTGGATAGGCTCACTGTGCGTCTGGACAGTGTGAGATATTTAATATTCTGGTCATGCACTCAAGTGATTCCTTCACACTCAGGCTACTTAAATAGGCTGAAGAGTGCAGAGCTCCTTGATGCAGGGAGTTCTGCTGCTTCGATTTCTTAAAGGTCGTGTTATTCAAAGACCTTCTTGCTTACTTTGTCTGCATACTTGGATAACATGAGTGTTCTGGATTAGTAGGTAGATTCCTTGTTTGTAATGCAAAAAGTTGGGAACAGCCAAGAACTTGTCAGAAGGGGGCTCCTAAACCAGGAGGCCTTGTCAGATCCAGCCACTGACAATTTCTGCCAGGCTGTGTCTCGTCGGTGATTGTCTGGATATGGGATTGTTTGCACAATTCACAGCCAAAGCCAAATACTGGAACTGGAAGTGTGTTGAAGAGGATGGAAACTTGGAGAACCTTGGACAAAAACTATTTCCTAAAGGGAAAAATTGGCAGAAAATAAATAATCATCTGTAGCATGTCCTAAAGACCAAATAAAATGGTAAGCAAGCATAAGAGAATGAGGTTAAAGTATTTAAAAAGCAGTAAATTAATGCTCCACAGGGAAACACAATTTTTTTTAAATCCTCTCTGTTCATATTGACCCATTTCATGCAGGAGAACCTTCTCCTCCTTCATAGCGTTGATGTCTGTTTTTTGAAAACTCCTTTGAATTGCCTTGGTTTTATTGCTGGAGGCTCATTTTATATATATATATATACACACACGCACACATATGTATGTATATATGCACCTTTTTTTTTTCTATGAAAAAGACTAACTACTTTTTTTGAGAGCCTTTTTTAGTTTTATAATTCCAAGTCAAGTTGCTTCTCTCTTCATGCAAGGAGCAACCTTACCTGAAATGCCTGGGACAACACAGAAGAATTACATGTAACGAAAAGAAAAAAATCAAAGATTTTCTGTATAAGGTGTTTTTATGCTGCTTTCCTACTGAAATCAACAGGAAATTTAGATTAAACCTTAGATTTTGCCATGCACTCAGAGAAAAAAAAATCAATTATCAGAATTCTAATGATTCTTTTCATCCTCTAGCATAATAATAAAACAGGTATTGTTTTATGTCTAATGCATTTTCATTATATAGTAAAATATATTTGAGTTGTTGCACAGTATTTTAAATTTTTGAACTGTTTGAGCACATGCTTCTCAGTTGTCCAGAAAGACCCTTTACTATACCATATTCATTTTATGACATGAACTGAGCAAAACTCTTTGCTCTGGGAAGGAATTTTGCCATTTGATATACTGTGGAACTCTTTTAATGTAAATTTAAAAGTTACCTGTGCCATCTGTGTATTGATTTTCCTATTTAATTCTCTATAGAAATTCTTGATATTAAATTAATGAAATATTAAATTCATGAAATATTTAATCACAGTGGTGGCTCTATCCTGCCTTAGGAAACTGGTTTTATTCAAGTGTTACTCCTCTGATGAACCAGTTGAGGAATTTTGTTTTCTTATTCCACATTGTATTAACCAGAGCAAAATTATTTCCATGCTATTTGTCTAAAGGACAGAGGATACCTGCCTGTGTGTAGATGCATTGTATTGTCATTATTCAACACACATAGTATCAAGTTTCTCCTAAACAGAGAATTTGAAAATTTGTAACATTTTTACTGATAGACTTTTAGAATGCTGACCTCCACAGGTGCTTCATTCTTCCTGAAGCTGTTGGGTGGCTTTGAATTGCATCAGTTGCTTTGAAAAGAAAACAAAATAAATCCTACAGAGATAGTTTTCCTTTCCAGTGAGGCTGACAACATCAAGGGACAAAGGAAAAGCTGGTAAAAACCTGGTGAGAGCAGTTAGCTCTTATTTCCCCTTATCTCTCCTAAATAGCATGTTGTCTTCCACCCCTAATAACATTTTGGTGCTGTACCATATTCACAATCACTCACTTCAGACAGTATGCCATCATTTAGGAGTGTTCATGAAGTTGATTTGGGGACTTTCTACACTTTTTTTTTGGTTGAAATATATGCCATTTGTAGAAACATGTATCATAGGGTTTTTGTTAACTCATGAGCTTCTGTAGGTTATCCATTCTTTTTATGTTAGTATACTCTATGCTTTTGTGGATAAAGTACTTTTGCCTGTGTATTTAGTTGCTTGATGTGATTTAGATTCAGTTTGGGGCTCTCAACTGCTGTTAGCAAGATGCTGTGATTGAGCTAATCAGCCCTGCTATGAGCTGGCTGTGGTCTGGAAGCATAACAGCCTTAAGATTGCTGCAGGTACAGACTTCTAATTTTGGATCTATTTTAAAAACAGCTTTGAGTGGATTTTCTTATGTGAAAGATGGCATACACATAATAATGACACTGTTGTAATTCTAGCCATTATTTTTCTTAGGCCTAATATTAAGACTGATAGGTCTTTTTAAAATACATATGTTCCCTTTTATAATTTGTATATTTTCTGTTTAGCAGAAAATTTCTTGTGGTGTAAAAAAGTTGTAAACTTTGTGTTAGAATGAGAGATGTGGGTGTGGAGGAGATGTAATTGACTCTCAAGAGGAAAAAGTTCAGTACAACACTAGATCAATATAGGCACCATAGCAGATTCTTCTATTACTTCCCTGTAAGTGGCGTTATAGATGGCATTACTCTGGATTAAATCAAGTACAGCAGGTATAGAATTTTTATTTCAACTGTACTTCATTTCATTCTTAATGGAAAATATGATGAAGTGGCTTAGCTTCATCTGTATTTTTGCACTCTCTTATAAATTGCTAGAATCTGACTTTACAATGAAAGGGTTAAGAATCCATATTCAATTGAAATTCTGTAGGAATAGGGTGTATTACATTTTAAGACTTCTTGAAAACCTAATTAGTCGGATGACTTAGAGGCTTCATAGGTCTTAAGAGGTTCATCCGTCTGTGAAGGTCTTGTTCACTTTGAACCTTTTTTAATAAAAGCAGGTATTGATTGTTTTTCTGTGCTCTTCTTACTCTGTTATTTGTCCTCTTTTTAGTGTAATATTTCATAGGAATTTTTTAGGTTTTTTCTCTTGTTTGTCCCATAGTACACACAGCATTAAAGTAATGATTAAGTCTCTTAGGAGTATAAAAACTAAAGGGATCTGAGGGGCTAAAGTGTATACAATGTTCTAGTTTCTTGATAGTTAGTTAAGAATATGTCTTACTCAGGGCAACTTCTGCTCTGATGTTTAAAAATTCAACAGAAAACTTGAAAGTGTAGATGGAAGTGGCTTCCTTTACATGGTTTTTCTTTAAAAAGGCAAGAAATAAAATCTGAACAAATATTTTGTTCCTGAAAGTAGATTTGATGATGTAGTTGGTAATATACACAGCGGTTTTTTTTAAAGGCCAAATTGCAGACGTACACCTGAGGGATGCACATGTTTATTTCCTTTGTGTGACCTTTTAAATAGAAGCTTTACATGTTAAGTAAATGGAGTAGAACAAAATTGCTACTGGAGCTCTTGTACTTGAATTTTTACATTTGATTCACATGATTCTTGCCAGGTGCCTTAAAATGTGTTTGTTTAATTCACTGGGCTTTCATATCACTTATGGAAATTTGGTGCAGAGCTTGTGTTGGTTTGGCTGCCAGGAAAATCCCACGTGTGTCTGTGGAATGGGCACAAAAGGACACAAATGACATCTTGTTTAGCCTTTCGGTTACGTGAGCGTATCACCTTTGTTTGAGTTCAGGTGAAGAGTGTTAAGGTATGAATTTACTTCAGTTTACAGGAATTTCTTAATTTTCTTAAAAGTACATGTGCCAGCCTTGTCCAAAGGAACAAGTTTTGCATTTTTAGTTCATGTGAACATACGTTGTGGACTGTATGTGATGTTTATTCTGAGTTGCCCTATTACATGTGTGAATCTTCAGTTCTTCAGAATGTTCTCATGCATCTGGGAGGGAGGGTTTATATTTTTCTTCTGAACCTTCTTCAGTAATCCTCCTCTTATAAACTGGGATGTGAAGACATTTGATGCCTTATTACTCTTTCACAAAGTGTGATCTGCAAAGTACTTAAATTACATTATGTTGAAGAGTTATAATATTCTTTGCAACTGGAATATAAGAAATTCTTTCCCAAATACCAAGTCACAGTTGTCTTTTTCAAAAAGACAGAAACTCTGTTCTCATTTTTGTTATTTTATATATTTAACAGAATGGGAAGAGTCTGTCTTGTGTTAAAATCATTTAATAACCCTTATAAATGGTAACATTTTTATTTTAGTGGTTGAGCAAATCTGGGCACTTACACAAATTTCATTGTATTGGAGTGTTGCAGTATGAACAAGTAAAGTACAAAATGAAACAAAGTCTGGAAGCTGTTGTCAGAGCTAAAAGCATCTATATATAGAACTGAATACAGGATCTAAGACAAAGTTGCCACCCAAAGAGGCAATATGGTTAAATTGACTTGTTTTGGCAATGCTTAAGATTCTAAAATGCGAAAGAGAAAATGGGATATCATAATTTGTAGAAGCAACTTATTTGGCACGTGGAACCCAAGGCTCATTTTGGCTAAATTTCAAAATGTACTTTGAAATTTTTAAGTAAAAATTCTTACCTTTTTTTGTTTTTAATTGCAGAAGAAACAGGGAAGGAAAATGTTTGAGTTTTATTGCCATTTACTTTGAAGTCATTTATTCTTCTTCTAACTTTAGGCTAAAATTCGAGTAAGTGAACAATAAAGTATGTGTGGGAGTTTTCTGGCAGTCTTGAACTTCCTGGTAACCTGTTTCTACCCTAACATGCAGCAGATTCAATATTTAAAAGATGTTTAAATGAGATTACTGGTGTTTAATGTAATTGAAACATGCATTTATTCAGTTATTTTTCTCACATACTGGCATAGTACCTACCAATGGTTCAATAAAGCCAATAGTCCCAAAGTAGACTGCAGGATTTTATGCATCGCTATGTAGTGATGGCTGGGGTTTTTTTCTTTTATTACTTTTTCCCCTGAAAAAATCACTGTTTTTTTTTTTTTTCCTTTTAAATACAGCCAGTCTCAGACATAGTAAATGCTTCAGAAGTGATGGGCTGGCTTCCCTGGCCCTTCACACAACCCTGACTTTGGCCTTCTCTGGTTCTTGTGCTTTCCCTTTCCTTTCTGCCAGCACTGGTGCTGTTCTGGCCCGGTAGTGACATACTTCTGTGAGCAAGTCTGACCAGAAACCAGTGAGGGTTTGTTATTTTTATGGGTCTGTTTTCTACTGGTTTCTTTCTGAACAGGTTTACTGCAGGTCCCTACAACCCTGGTGCTAGTGTGAGGGAAGAAGATAAGAGCCAGGCTGTGGGCAGTGGGGACAGTGAAGTGTTAAGGGAAGCAGGATGGCCTCCTTTGGGTGGCAGCCAGCCCTTAGTTGTTGGGAAGATGGGCTGTGTTTGCATACATAAACCTTGACTCATAAGCTGTTGTTTGGCAGTGGTTCCTGCATCAGAATCCCTTGCTGGAGCTGGGAAGTGCTGCTTGCCTGTGTGAAGGCTCACTTTGCAGAGGAGATTTTGTACTTGCAGGCTGGGTGACGGGATGGGTCTGTTGGACGCTGTGCTGGCAGTGCTGGTGGGGACCAGCAGTGCTGGGGACTTGAAGGGTTTTAGAGTCCTTCCACTTCTTATTCTTGCTCATCTGTAATATTAAAATTAGAGTATTTGTCCTATTTTTAATGTAAAATCATTCACTCCAGTGTTCTAGTTAAATATCCCTAGAAACTGGTTCCTAAAACTAAGGTGTAATTTTTATAGGAATGACATTAGGAGACTGTTTAGTGCTTTTGTAAAAGGAGAGACTTTTCAAACATCCTGGGAGGAGGAATTAAAGAAAAATAATTAATTATTGATTGCCACTTGCTTTCTGACTACTTAGGTAAATGTTTTAAAGTCTTTAATACCGTATTATTATTGTAAGAAGGATAATTACTAGGTAAGGGTGCTTTTGTCCGCAGAAAGACTGTCTACCATATTTTATTGGCTTTCAGCATTTTCTAGCAATAACCTCCAGAACTGCTGTAACAGCATACTTGGAGAAACAGCAACAGCAAATTTATTTTGTATTCAAAGCGCAACTTGTCCTCATTTAAAAAAACCAAAGAAAGGCACGAGTGCACTTGAACAGCAACAGGTATGTCTGTTCTGACTGTTACAGTATGAAGGCAATTTAAAATGGGGTTACGTGACTATAAATTCCAATTCTAACTTTTTTGTCGAAGTTCTACTTCTGAAGTGTGCATGGTTTCTAAGTGCATTTTATTAAGAGTGTTTTAACTCATGTAACACTTGTTACAAGAAAAGCATTGAAAACTCAGATTTCTATAAAAAGTGTGATATTTAGGATTTAAGCCAAGGAGAAATGTTACTCAGTTGAACCAGACTATGGAGTATTAAATGAAAAGCTAGCAGAAAAAATAAAAGGAAGATCAATAAAGTCTTCAAACAGGAAAAAAAGTATTTGGTTAAGAAGTAAAGTTGGAGAAATCTCAACATCTTCACTAGCAGATGGAGATATTTCTGGATTCACTTCCACCCGAGCCAGACTCTGTCAGATTTAGTAGTTATTTTCTAGAATAGAAAAGTAAGTTGGTTTTTTTTTTTAGTTAGTGGGATACTACTTTAAATTATTTTCATAATAGTTGCATGTTTCTGCTAAACTAGTAAAGTTCAACTATTTTAATTACTCTTTAGCATTTAAAGACCACAATGCTGAACACAGAGTCTTGGCTACTCTAGAAGTTATTACTTCTGTGCTGCTGATCCTCTAATGGTGTAATTTCGTTGTTAAGGGTAGCCTTTCCAGACTTAAGGCTCTAACAACATGGACATACTACCAGAAGAATGTTAAAATGTGGATTGTCCTGAAGGGCAGCTGAAATCAGTAGATCACTGATACTTTTTGGTTATGAAGGGAGAAACCAGTGAATGAGGGTGTCATACAACTTAGTCCAGCCATGAGCTGTGGTGACATGTCTTAGTTCAAGGGGAAGAACAGCCTTTCTTTTAAACAAAGGGAAAGAGTGGAGAGAAGAAAAACAAATGTTTCTGTGGATGGAAGGTGAACCAGGCTCCCTCAGACATCTCAGTTGCTGCAGTGCCGCTGTGTATTAGCGCAAGCCCCATTAACATCAGGCCCCAGTCGTTCTTCCACCTCGTTTGTTGATGTAGGAGACTGAACTGTATCATATCAGCTTTCCAGTATTGTGGGCACACCATTATTTACTGCCACTCACACTAAAGGAGCTGTCAACACAAAGCCTGCCTGCCTGCTTGCCTGCCTCAGGAGGCAGCTAACAGCCCAGGCAGCAAGGAGCTTGATTCAGCAAATATTTGAGCAGATGTAATGATACCTGGCACATTTAAAAACAGATTTCTCTTTGTCAGAGAACATAATTTTTTCTTAATTTGAGAATGAATTTATCAATACCAGTAAAATCTCTGTCTAATAAGCTGTTGGAAGAAATGTCTCAGTGCTGAGAAAATAAAGGTTTATTGGGGTGGTTTTTTCCTTGAGTTTTTTTAAGGTGTCTCAGGGCCCTGCTAGCAGCACAGGCTGTGCCAGATCTCCATTTGTTCAGACTGGATTCTGGCTTTGACTTTTGGAAGTAATGGAATTATTGAGAACTGTTGGTTTTGGACCTCTGCAGAAGGAGAACGTCTGGCGAGAGCCTTACTACGTTACAGCTTGCTTATGGAGGGGGAAGCACTTGTTGGTACAAAATGCACACTGGAAAAAGTAGTCCTTGACACTGCAGGCTAAAGCTAAATTCCATCAGCTCAAATTATCAGTCATATAAATGCAAGTAGAGATGCTTCTAGAAATTTTTTAATAGTTTACTTTAAGCCTTTTTTTCCTCCAAGCCTAAAATAATAGAAGAAAACACATTTTGCCCTAGGCAGCTCTTTTACTGAGGGAAGGAGATGCTACCTTTCCCTTGGACAAACTGGAAGGCTCTTCATTGTGCTGCAGGGCAAATAATGGAACCCTAATCTTGCAAAATCTTCTTTCTTGATTCAAGATGAAGTATGGAGGATTTCTTCTTGATTTTTGGCAAAAGAGGAGAGAAATAATTGAGCCAGGTTGTAATAAGTCAACATTGGCTATATTTATTCTATTGTTTTTTCCACATCTAAATTAGAGCTATCCTACCACAGCTCTGGTTTAGGTGAGCAGATGTGCAGTGCTTGCATTTATCCATTAAGCATTCTTCCCTGCTTAAATACTAAGCAGACAAACTTTGTTTTCAGAGTTAGAAGAAGGTGTTTAATGCTGAAATTTTCATACAATAGACACTTTCCCCTGGCTGTATTGAAAGAACAAGAATTCTCTCACGACAAGCTTAAGTTTGCATAACCCTGATGTGTAATTTCTGTTTTGCTTAGTAATGAGAGTTAATTCCTGCAGCTGACTTAGATGTGCCCTTTAGAACAAGGAAGTGTAAGAAATCATCTCATTGAGGATGTGCCTGTCGAGAGGTAAACTTAAAAACCCTACAGACTTCTTTGTATTCTACTTGCTCTGTTTTATGAAACATGTAAGACAATAGTGCATTGTTGTTTGTAAGAGGCTAAGATGCTGTGCTGCTGGTAATAGACTTTTGATTTCAGTATTGTGGGGTTGCCAAAAATAAGATACAGAGATACTGTGTGCCTTGGCAAAGCATAGGTTTTCTTCCACATGCTTTTATGAAATGGCTTGATCTAGATCTTCTCAAGCTCAGAGTCAGGCTTCTGTGATCTTGACAGTGTATCTGTGTCTTTGTTTCCAGTCATGTTATTGTAAATGTGGAGTTACACTGGCATTTTCTTGGCTACACTGTATAGTATATTTGCCTTTATACTTAAGGCTCAAAATTCCACCTCACTAAATTCCAAGGTTTTTGTCTGATGCTTGATTTCTCCACTGCTCACTTTCATGAACTTGTAAAGTAAAATATATGCTATTTCTCAAAAACTTTTTCAGCTGAGTTTTTTTTTTCCCCTACGCTGCTTGATATGTCAGAGGGTCTCTTTTCCCTTGGAAGATTTTAGTGTTAAGATATTAATAATCTTCTAAATATCAACAAAGTAATTTTTAATTTGTTGCAATTGGGTTATCTTAATTGTATGTGTATAAAGATACATGGCAATCATCAACACCAGGAAAGGATACTGACCTCAGGTTGATCTTGGAATTTGTTTTCAAGAGCATCAAAATTTGCTGGACACCTTGTGATACAGTAAATGATTAAAAATACTTTTCCCTAACGTTTTTAGACATGTTCTTAGGAAAGCTGTCACACTTGCCATATTTTCTTTGCTCATAAGAGTTAGCACCTCAGTTACACACTGTGTAACTCAGATTAATTGTGTTCTGGTGCCTGAATTGGCAGTTTTCTGTGCAATTGTGTTGTAATACAGTTGATAACAGTAGCTGTTGCCCGTGAGGCTGTATTAGAATATTTTTGGCCTGGTATGTGCAGTCTTGTGACACTGGCCTTGATTTGGTGTGTATATATAAATATATATGTGTATTATATATGTGTTTTAAAGTATGTGGTTATATAAAGCAGTTGAGTCATAACTGAAGTAACCACAGGAAAATTTGCCAGTAGAAAGGATTATTATGATAGCTGGTACTGTAGGGCTGAGACTTGCATGTTAGAGCTGTTCAGCCTGATACTTCATGGCTCAGCACAGAGAGGGGAATAAGTAGCGTGTTGCAATTTAATAGCAGTTTAACTGTGTGTGTTTGCGTGTGAATAAAAGCTCTGGCTTGTACCCCTGCTAAAGTCTTGATCTCTAAGCTGGTGTACTTTATTCACATTTGTAACCAGGGAGGCTTCAAAATATACTCTGTGGGCATACATGTAAATATTATTTGTATAGCGGATAACCTAGTAATATTAGCATTTTAATTTTTTTAAGTTTTAGCCTTAAATTGGATCAAAGAATAATATTAAAACTTGTATTAATGTAGGGAATTTCGGGGGTAGGGTGTGTGAAGAATAGCTTTACTGTGTAGTGCTCTGAGCACCTCAGTGTATTTATAAGAAAATTCTTCTTTTTAATAGTTTAAATGCTAATTTTTATTTTTTTTGTCATTGGCTTATGCTTGAACTGTCTGAATAACTATACACAGCTAACAAATGCTTGTTACATACAGTATTATAAATATTCTCTCCTCTTTGAACAGTACCTGATGTACTTTTTCTGGCAAGATACGTGTAGCAATGTGCCGTTTTCTGGTTTAGTACAGTTTGTGTGGGAAATGCCAGCTCCGATTTTATTTTGAGTGGGTTGTATTATATTTAAAGTGTCCAGGTCACGCCAGGTCACTTGGTGTGTTCGGTGATGATTTAAAGTCCAGGAAGCAGAGAATATGAGGAAAGAGAACCAGGTAATTTCTGACATTTCTATAAGGGCACTGCTCTCACAGGATTTAGTAACCCAGTGTTGTTCTTAGGGAATACATAGGTCTTATTGCAAGAAATGAATAGGATTGTTTATGAAATCAAGTTAAAAGTAGTAATTGCCTTTTTTTAATAGCAAATTGTATTTAGGTAGTGAATTGGAACAAATCTAAAACATACTTGTTATACAGGAATAATATTACCAGTAGTGACTTTTGATGTTAATAGGCACTTTTAAAACAAATTCAACCTTTTCTTCAGTTTTCCTGAGCCAGCATTTTTTTTCCCTGTTTTCTTCTGAATTTATACAATGTCTTTTGTTTTTTTAGAAAAAGTTCTTCAAGCATACACCCTGAAGTTTTATTCTTCTGGAGAAAATACTGTTCTTGCAAATAATTTTCTTTGTGAAAATATAGGTTTAAAACAGCTATACATGCAGAGAGAATTCTATTTGCTGATATATCAACTTAAAACTAATTTTTAACTAACCTGCCAATGCCAATATTGGTCTAAGTTTTGGTTATTGCCCAGGTAAATTTTGTACGTGCTGTACATTCCTCCAATTTGAATAATTTTGTTCTTCTGAAGTTTTGTGATTATCTGTTCTATAGATAGAAATTAACTTTGTATAGCATATCTTCCGGCTACTATTCAAATAATTTCCACAATGACTGGCATAGTGGCTATTTATTCTTTGCTATGTCAGATAATCATGCTCTGGAAATCTCCAGGATAAACAGTGTTTCAAAAATGAAAATTAATTTATTTACTACTATTAATAATCGTTGATATTTCAAACAGATCTTACAAAATGATCTTTGCAATGATTAATATTCAAATGGAAGCCAGTGTTTTATGGGTACTAATTGAGGTAACCAATGTCCCCTCAGGGGGCCTTCAGTCCCTGCAGGGCTTCCTTGCACTTTTAAATCCCTGCCATTAGAGGCTGGTAGTTAACAATCTCAACTGCAGTGGTTGTGAACCTGGCTGGGCAGGTGGGGAAAGCTTTGCAAACTAATAGGTAAGCCCGGGAGCATCTCACTTTTACACTGCACAATGGATTAAGGGTTCAGTCTGGGACACCATGGCTCAGTACAGGGAGGACAGTGAGCAGCATTGTGTGATTTAATAAAATTATCTTGGGAAGTTTCCTGAAGTAATTGTGGAGTCCAGAGTTGGTACCAGATGACAGACTAAAGATGGTATTTCTGTGACATATCCATAGCTCTTCAATTCATTTTCTCTGGATCAAAGGTACAAAAAAGGATACTGCTCTGCTACTCCCACTGGTGCCTCTAATAAGTAACTCTGTTACTGGGGAAGAACTTTGCTTTTTGATCTGAAGGGATCAGGGGGAACTTGGTATCTGTATGTTGGAAGACAGTGAATTCTTCAAGAAACACTATGAATGGAGAATTGAATTTTTTTTCCTCCCTCTATGCTTGCGCTTCCATTTGCTTTTCCTTTATTGTGGAAGGTGGATGGAGAGAAAGTTCTCTATTTATGTAGTTTGAAATGAAAGTGGTTTGTCTTTTACCTAATTACAGTGTTGTAGCTGAAATTATCCCAATGGCACTTAAGTGGTTAGACTATTGATAGGTTGCCTGCCTTTCATTTCTCTTCTCAATTTGATTAATGCTCTCAGCTTTGGATATTTTAAGCCTGCCACGTTGTCAAAGCTGCTTGTGGTTTTGAGTGTCATTCTGGTCCTTTTGTCATCCATGTTTTCCCCCACTCCCTGAAAAAGAAACGTGTGGAACTTTATCTTGTCTTTATTTATTTATTTATCTGACTTGTGAATTTTGAGTTCTCTGATAGAATATAAATGGTTTTATTATGTTATTAAAAATATTACATCTAGTATGAAAAGAGAAATAGTTTTAATTGAAAACAACAAGAAGAGGCTGGGAACTGGTCTTAACCTATTGAAAGTTAGATTATTTGAATATAGTATTTCTCTATCAAATATTACTGTTTTCATCCCCTTACTAGAAAGTCTAGACCTAAAATATAATTTTGGGTAATAATTGGAATCATACTTCACAATAGACTTTTGCAATATATGGCTTAATGGTAGATTGATTTGTTTGTGTATCTGACATGCAAAACACAATCAGCACTGTTATGGTTTGTGCTGTAGGTTTTTTTGTAATTGATTTGAGATGTTGAATCTTATCTGAAGGAATATCATTACTCTGAAACAAAATTGGATAAAGAAGCTATAAAAGATAGAAACTCATACCTTGAGTACCTAGTATAACAATCTACAATGTGATTTTTTTTTGTCAAATCATTTATTTGATCAACATCATAGCAGATGGTAACCCTATAAAGTATATTATCGTGTTTACACGAACATTAGAGCCTGTGTCTCTTGAAATAAGTTTTAAATATAGTCTTCTTTGTCTTATGCCAGCAAGAACAACCTTCATTTCGGTTTGATTGTAAGATCCAATTTTTTTTTTATTGTATGAATGTTTGGATCTGTTTCTTCAGAATGAACACATATGTTGAAATAATGAGGGAACAGGTTTCTTCAGGTTTTCTTCTAGAATAGCTTGAAATACTCACAGCAGCATCATAAAAGTGATGTTAAGCAAAGCCTGTTTAGAATCCAATGCATAGAGCCAGAAAGCATCCTCCTGACTTGGCTGGGTCTCCCTGAGGTGAGTGAGGAGCACGCAGCCTTTCCTGCGGGCTGGCCAAGCTCCTGGATTTGGGCTGTGCTCTGCGTGCTCCGCTAGCCAAGGTCAGGAGTGTCCTCGCTGGGACAGCAGCAGCGAGTGCTGTGGAGGTGCCCTGTGAGCCAGCCCAGCCCCAGACTGCCAGCTGAACCCGCTCGAACAAACATCACACTTGCAGAATTACTCCCTAATTAAACTGCAGCATATGTGCTATAGAAGTAGTCAATTTTGATTGAGAACTATGAAATCATGAGTAATTTCAATTACTTTCCATCCTCAAAGCCTACGAAAAAAAGGAAGTGGGGGTAGAACCATGTTGTACTCCTGTCTGCCTGAATGCATGTGTCTGTGTTATTGGACCTTTATAACAAAGTTCAATTTCCACCTTTTTTGCTTTACCTACAGAGGCTGAGATACTGCAGCCTTGCCCTGCATGTTTTTCAGTGCCGTGGTAACTGTTAGAGCTTTCCTGTGCCCTTTAACATCCATGATGAATTAATGGATGCTGGAATTGGTCACTGCATTGCCTGTGGAAGGGGTTATACAAAGGTGGTGATCCCCCTAGTTCCTCTGTTCTCCTCTGCATTTTCCAGGAAAACACTAGAACCCTTTTCATGACACTTTTGCTTTGAGACTTTATTGAATTTATTGCCATAGATGACTCCCATGTTCTTTCTTACCAAGTGTTCCCCACTTCAGGGGCTTTACATTTAAAAGTGAATCTGATGGTCCTGGCTCAGTCATGTAGAGTTACTTTTGGCTGTGTTAAAGTGTGCATTGTTTGTTTGTGCCCATCCTGCCAGAAATGGTCTGGGTTTTTGTACCATCCAACATTTGGGTGGTTTTCATCTGTCATCCTTGGAAAACACATTATTGTATGATGCAGAACAGATTCCTTGAGCGCCATGGTAGACGCACGTCTGATTTCCTGTTTGAGTGTTGCTGACTACCTGGGGCAGCCCTTGTTTGGTGTCTCACATCGATGGCGACCAAGGGCAGCAGGGGGATCATTCCAAATCAAATCCTAATGTCAAGTAGCAGTAAGTCAGAGTGCTGGTGTGTGCAATATATAATTTCTTTTTTCTTTTAGCTTTCACAGAGCATCTAAAATGTGAAAGCATCTTCCTTGTGTGAAAATTTTGTCTAACAGATAGGTCTACATGTAAGCCTGTTTGGGGCTTATAAGAATAAAAAATGCTGCATGAAAAGGAGGAAAAAACACCTGGCAAGAAAAAGGAAGTTTACTATTCTAGCTAACTGTACTGAACGTTTTTAGAAAAAAAGAATTCTGGGAACTAGTCAGAAATTAGTTTTCTTCCCTATCTGAGGCAGTTACATTTTGGTTTAGATCGGTTTCTTTAAACAACTTATTTGCATAATTCAAATGGTAGAATTAAAATACTAGAATTTTTAGCTGTACATGTGCTGATTAAGCAGAACCATAAGTCCTTATGTCCCACTAACTCAAATTTTCAAATGAGTAGCATGTTTTACTGATTAGCATCTGAACGCTCTATGCATAACCATTATCTAGTGACATATTTCCTGAAATGGGTTGGTATAACCTACTGTATCAAACTTTGCCGAGGACTTTGTCTTGCTGTAAGATATTTTTCTTTTCTCCCCCTGCATATGTCCCTTTTGAAACTAAGGCAATGGAGGACTTGTTATGATAATGATGGGATTACTAGCACTGTTGTTTCTGGCAGAAAAGAGTCATTTGTGCCAAAAGATTACTTTTGCCTTTGTCAGTGCCAGCCACGACTCTTTACTCAGCTCCTGGACCGGTTACAATGAAACAACAACAATACTGTCAGCTGCAAAATGCAGTAAACTTCCCCAAACTGCTGGCTCAAGATAGTGGTGGTTTTGCATTTTCAAAGAATGTTCTTCAACCTTCAGGTTCTTTCCTACAGTACACGAAAAGTGCCTGTAGTTTTTGAGTGATTTACTGTGCTTTCAGTTTAATGCTCCTTTTTGCAGGTTGTCTTTGTCAAAACATTATTTTATAGCTTCATAAAGCACATTTCTTAAGTAAATAATGATGAGAATAGTAATAGTCCATAGGTAGTTATTTACAGTATTAGCTTCCATTTGATTTTGCAGTATGAGAAATGCATGCATATGAGAAATATGCATGAAAATTTTATAGTTGCAATATAAAGTTTAGGGTTTAGAGATGATTGTATGGAGTAGCTTGCACTCTACTGTTATTTATAAATTGGGACACTTAGTTCTTATTTATAAATTATGACATAAAAATTCATAAATAGTTTATAGTATATATCACATGAAGAATTTATGCTTTGTATCAAAGCTCTTTATGAGAAAAGTTCATGTGACAGGGAAGTAATGAGTTGCATTTTGTAGGCCAGAGTGCTTCGAAGCCTGCAGTTTAGGATGGAACTGTTCCACATGTGACAAAAAAGTCATGTGATGCAGATAATCAGGAACTTAATTGTTAGAATAGTAGTAGCCTTATCCTATATAAAGGAATTTGCTATAGGAACTCAGGTGCTTTTGCAATTAGCTGTTTGGGAATGTTGTTTAAAGGTGGTTTGACCAATTAAGTTTGGATAGAAATTGGATAATACATGGGATATATGTTCTGATACAGTGTTTAAAGATCTTCCTATCTTTTCCTTCCCCTTTGTCTTGTGAGCTGCAACCTGGATTTGCATAAAGGGAACTGATTCTAAAAGAACCGTTACAGAGTGTAAAAAATACTACTGTTTTAGTAGTGCAGAGACCATGATTCTCTGTGGGATTTTTAAGCCATTGAAATATAACCAGTCTGTCTTGCCTTTTTTCCCCATTATGCTAAAATATCTTGCGTGTCACGTAAAGGCCAAGTAGGGGAAATAATTTTGCACATTTTACAATACTTAAGCAAGACACAAGAGCAAAGAGTAGATAACAAGTATGTGTTTCACAGTATGTGCTGCAATATTTCAGTGCTTGCTTGAGATGCAGATAAATTGGGCTGCTCAAAAAGCCATGATGTTCACATCGTTGTGCTTGTTTTGTTACTCATGCTAATTTCTTATGGATTGGGTTGGGCAGACAGCAGATTGGCAAATTTCTTGGCTTTTTATTCTCCTGTTTTCAGCAGCTGCAGGTGTCCAAATGAACAGGTTCCTCCGTAGCCAGCTTAAATAATAAGGAAGCTGTTCATCTGAAGTTTTGCTTTTAGAAACACTGCTTTAAGTATATGAAAGCATATAATGAATTTACTTAAAGTGTATGGAAGCAGATGAATATTTCTTCAGGTTGCATCAGAGAACATTGTTTTTGCTATCATTTCTTATAGGTTTGTATTTTTCTTTTTATTGCTAGGTATGGATGAGCGAACAGGTGCCACATCCTGGGGAACAAGCGGTCAGCCAAGTCCTTCATATGAATCTTCAAGGGTAAGATACCCATGTAATAATTCATAATGAAAGTTTATGGGAATGTACAGAGTAAATCAGCAGATGATTTGGCCAAGTTTTTGAAGGGAAACTCCTTTCAATATGTAGATAAGCATCTTTTAGAGACTTTAATCACTTTGAGGAGCTACAGCAGCAATTTAGATTTCTAAGACTGAAAAACATAGGCGAAGAGTTCATGAAAATAAACCATATGTAACTGGATGAGCATGTATTTTATTTAACGTATAGTCAGAAAATGAAAGTAGAAGTTGTGTTATTTAGGAGCAGATTTATTGGCAGAGTATAGGGAACACTTGCCTCTCTGTTAACATTAACCAGCTATAGTATGTGCTGTGTCATGATGTTGAAGAGAGGCTTTTCTTTTTAAATACCTTCCTCCTGTTCTCATTCCAGCCTCATCCATCCCACCTATTGAGCTGGAAGTTCTTGACAGTATGTGATATCCTAAAATAACATGACCCTTTTCAAACTCAACTCAATGGTCAAAACAAGCTTCCCCCTAGTTACTCACATTTCCTTTCATTTGCTCAATTTTCTTTTTTATGAATATTTACTCCCTAAAAGGACAATGAGCTAAGTACCTAAACTAGATATACACAGCATACCTGATGTTCTGATTTCAGTGCCTTTGAGTCAGAGGGCTGTGTTAGCACTTGCACCTTTGCAACTTTCTTGTGCTGTGGAATGAAATGGGTAGGCTCCAAGACCTCGATCAGCTCTCTGGGTGTTATTATGGCCTCTGCCTGACTTTGTAAGACAGCAGCAGAAAGGTTTCTTATGAAGTCCTGATTTTTCCATTGATCATTAGTAATTAAATTATAGTATATGTAGAAGTACTTTGTGTTGAAGAAATATTTCTGTGCAACATGGAAATTAGGCATTCTTTTAAAACTTCCTGCATAACTGGGGGCACAGAGCTGAACCTTCAAATGCCTCCTCTACATTTGAAATGGAATCTTACTATGCAGCTTTATGTAACTCCTATTTGTATCATGTGTTTGTTGTTTTGACTCTCATTTTTTATGTTGCCGATCAATTGTAATCAATTATGAGTTAAGCTGACCTAACTGGAATTAGAGCTTGTGATTCTTTGGCTGTGTGGCTGCATTAATCACAATTTTTTGTATGGTAGAGGATCAGCCAGCTAATATTCGAAGAGTGTGAAGTCAGTGAGCCTTGTGTGTTAGCTTTTTTCTTCTTTCTCTTTTTTTTTTTTTTTTTTTTTTAAATGAGACAATAAAGAATGGTAATCTGGAATGTCATTGAGGTGACAAGAGTTTTCTTTTAGAGGAAACGCAATTCCTTTTCACAGGGAAACTTCATTCCTGTGTTCTCCCCAGAAAAGCAATCATTAGAAGTATATATTCTCTGTATATAGAATTGGTAAAGATTGAGAGCCACAAATTAATTTGTCCCGTGCTTGGTATCTTCTGTAAAAACATAGAACACAGGAATTTCTCTTCTGAATTCACTGAAAAAGCACTGGACTTCATTTACCAGTTTAAATCAAGCTTACATGCATAAATTTTGCCTATGATGTATGGTCTTTAGTTTTTGGTTTTCTTTCAACTAATGAGGCAAATTACTGATTCAGGATTTTGAATAACGATAACTTCTGTCTACTCCTACATGTGCTGCTAGACCAGATGTTTCTGAGAAGGAGCTAAAATGAGCGTGTGGGTCTGTATTGTGAGAGTATAGATTGGTTTCTCGGAAGGCAGGGCAAATCATACACAGCCTTTTACGTTTCTGGGTTATTCCTTGTGTTGATTAACACAGACTTTAACTAAGATGTAATTGTCTTACATGTTCAACTTTCTAATCCAGTGCTTTTCCCCATTATTTTGATATAGAATGTTATTCTTGTCCTAATTGTTCTTACTACTTGTTTGTCTGTTTACAGGAAAATGGCAGTCTTCATGGAAAAAGCTCAGACCTCTCCACAGACATAGAAAAGTTGAAATCTCAAGAGGTACCACTTATTCTTTTTATATTGTGTATGATTTTCATTTTTTTTTAAAGTCTATGTGTAGCCTACTACTAGAGTTTTCTGTTAAAGGTCACAATACAGTGTCAAAATTATTAAGAATTTAAAGTGTTGGCTCACTATTGGCTGGAATTTCCAAAGACACGGAAAGATAAGCAGTTTTCAAGTGGATAGAATTGGAATTTGAATTTTTTGGTGATAGTTTAGTGCATACCTGTTGAAGGCTAATGAAAAAAGATGGTGGAATACTGGCTAAAGGATATTTTCCTTTCCCAAATCCTGCTGAAGGTCTGTTCAGTCCAGTATAAATGGTCTGACTGTGGCCAGCAACGAGCATAAAGAAAGAGTGTAAGTATAGGGCAAATATTTTGCCACCCTTACTGTGTACTCTCCTAGCAAAACTCCAGCTCTTTGCTTAGATTTCCTGGACAGAGACAACCTTCTGGACATGGTTCTAATAGCTCTTGGTGGGCTTGCTCTCTGCTGTTTGTGAATTTTTCTGGCTTTGGTTACAGTTTTGGCAACAATTACAAGGATTTTGTGCTGAAACTTATGGTTTTTTTTGTCTTATGTGTGCTGCCCAGTGATATAACTGATTGCCACCTTGTTCCTGTGTTCCAAATAGTTACTGGTGTACTTCATAATTTTTATTCTTTGCCCTGCAAACACCTTTATTTTACATGTCACTTCTATGTTCAACCAAGCTGAAGTATTGTGATCTGTTGGTACCTGCTTGTACAGTAACTGCTCCTAACCTGTGGTTAGCTCTTGGTGCCGTTCCCTGAATCTTTCTGCTTCTTCAGTATAACTTCAGAGTTAGGGTGATGATGACTGCATGCACTAGTCAAGAGGAGGGTATACCATGAATTTATGCCTCACATAATGGTAAATTCATTCTCTGTTCCTTTCGTACTTGTTGCTAAGTCATGCATTTTTTGATTGCCACTGAGCTGTGATGTGATACTGTTTTAAAAACTGTGTAGAAAAGTAGTATTTTCTCTTAGATTGCACCATAGTTACCACATTGTAATGACATCAAGTTATTTTTGAACATGTTTATTTTGAATTTATTTACACCAAATTTTATCCATTCTTTTATTACCAGTTTCATGGAGAACTTGCTTTGCAACTCTGCACTAACTTTTAGTTAGGATTATTTTAAAAAAAATTTGCCATCAGCAAGCTTTATTGTATTTGTTTACCCACTTTTTGATTTAATCATGGAATTATTGAAGTGTTGGTATAGGTACGGTTTTTTGGGGAATTGGGGAAAACATATTGGTAATTTCTTTTCACTGTGAAAACAAGATGTATGTTCCTGTGCTTGGTGTTAGGTGTTTGTCGTGTTTTAATCTTTTCATCAATAATTAATTCAGACAAGAACCTTGTCTCATATGTAATAGCAGTTTATTTTATTTTAAGAATCTCTGGTAATACCTTATTGACAGCTAAACCATTCTTACTTCAATAATGTTTTGAAGTAATGTTAAAGGCTAGGAATCACAGCAGACTTGAGAAAACCTCACATAGGAGCCTTGTCTTTTCATTACCTAATGCTAAATAGTGTTCTAACACTGAAAGAACAGCAGGTATTTATGTTTGAATTTGCTGTGATGATCTTAGATTTGTGAAAAGGTACAAACTGAGACATAAGTGACTTCTGTGAGGAAAATCTTTTTGCATACGCCAACTGTTTTGTTAGAAAAATGAATAATATGAAAAGATACCTATTGCGAGGGGTGAAGAAAAAAGTAGGAAAGCTTTATTGTTTATAGGAATAATTCAGGAATGGTAATTAGCAGTCACTGGAATTCTGTGACATGCTCATGGCCTCCCTTACCCTTGAATGGTTGTACTGAATTCCATATACAGTACTGTCTACCTAGTTTGTGGGACTTGTTTTTCTTCCTAGTCTCCAATCTTGTTTTTACCTTGCTATGTGCAGCAGTGGTGGGTTTTCATTAAATATCTTTGGTTGATGTCTGCAAGTCTCTCCCTTACCTGAGTGCTACAGAGCTACAGATATCTTTGCATGTGTTCGTAATGCCTTGCACTAGAAGAGGAGCTCTTGGTGTGTTTGCCAGAGGATGGTAAAGCTGCTTTTTGAAAGTCTTGCTCTCCTGAGCTCTTCGAAGCAAATTCTGAGGTACTTGACTTGAGTACCATGTCTTCTGCACAATAATATATTGCCCTAAAGCACTTGAAAGTTTTGTCTTCCTGTTGTGAGATGATACTGGATGTTTTAGCTTTCCTGCTGTATTTGCGCGTTGTAATTTATACTCATAACGTAGCCGCAAATTGGTATAATCACTTTTTTTGGAGTAAGCATTGTATTGGAATTAAACATTTTTTCAGTTATAGTTGTTCTTGTGGTGTGGCTAATGATTGCTGTTTTATGAAGAATAATGCTCTGCGAGGTTTTCTTCTGTTGTTTTGGTTTTGTCGTAACATAAAAGGAGCAATAAAAGGGAGCAAGTTTAATCTGTTCAGATTGCTGTCTCCAAATCAAGCATATCTGAAATGTTTTTCTTAAGACATTTCTTTGATGGATTTCCTTTTTATAGATACACACATAATAATTGTAACTGTTAAAACTTTAGCATAAATTAGCTGAGGCATTTTTCTTCCAAAATGTGAACTGCGAGTGTTTCAAATAATTTGCAACATGTACATTGCACTAAAAGCTGTGAGTGTATGTTTTGACCTGGTTTCACATGAATCTAGCTTCACTACTGAGGGTGCTGTTTATCCTCCTGTTCCTTTACATAACTCTGCTATGTATTTAATTGAAGCCAGAGTGGAACTGATCAAGGCAGCACTGTTAGATTAGATGGTTTTATAGCATCAGGCAACAGGTTGTTCCCTCTACTGTACGTAAAATACTCAGACATGAATTGGCATCTGAAATACTTTATGCCCAAACTAGACTCCCCTCACCCCAAGCAGCACTTTTCATTTGAAAAGAAGTAAAAAATAGTAATCAGATAGCAGGTTTTGAAATAGTATTTTATACCTCTTAATCTCAGGTACATAACAAGAAGGGAAGCTGTTAAATAGCAAAACAAGACAAGAGGGACACAGAAACACAGTAAGTGTTATCAAGTCTGTTGTATTTGTGTCCTTTTTGTCCTCTGATTTTTTTTTTTTTTTTTTTTTTTTTTTTTTTTTTTTTTTTTTTTTGGGGGGGNTTTTTTTTTTTTTTTTTTTTTTTTTTTTTTTCAGGGGAGGGAGTTTTTTTGGTGGTTATTTGCTTTTCCTGATGTATTCTACAAGGTAGCAGATGATTCACTGTGGAATTAAAGCCCAAATTAAATATTCCATATTCAGTGCTCAGGACATTTGGAAATGCAGCTTACTTTATAATTTGATTCATGAGCAGCATTTTTCAAAGCAAGTTCTGTTTTTAAAATTTTGAATGCTTTAGTCAGGTTTTCAAGTATTTTCTTTAAGCATTTGTTATTAGTCTGTTGGCTATACTTGTATCATTTTATCTCCTGGTTTGTAGCTTAGATAAGAGCTAGAAAAATCTGGTTTCCATCATATGAATTTTTCATTTCAGCTATATTGGAGAAGTGGATCTTTTGGTTGTAGTTTTTGTTTTGTTTTTATTGCAACTACCTACCACATTGGAATTAGCATTGGAATCTGTTCACAAATTAGTTTTCCATGTGGCTAGGGAATTGTCCTATTGCATATCATGTTGATATTTGTCTCACGGGAGTTTGGAGAGGTGTAACGGGCTATTGGGTTTAGCTGTTTGAAATCGGATTTGTCACTCAGTAACTTAACTTCTTGGAAGTAGATTTTGAGCTGGAGAAAATTATGTTTATTAAAAAATAAATAACATTCAAAATAAATTTGAAAAAAGAAATAAACTGTGTTTTCAATTGTTCTCCATTCCTACACACACGGTTTTCATGTTTTTCAACTCGATATGGGAAAAGAAGCTAATGAATAGTTTTAGAAGTCTGTTACAAAGCATGTTACTTAGGGTGACACTTAAAGGATACTTGTGAAAGGATACTTTTCCCAATAGTATGTGAAATTTGGGGTAGCGGTACCTGCTTTCGCCCTACCATGTAGCAGGTGACCAAATAACACAAAAAACTGTCTTTAGGATATTGTAGTTGAATGTTAACACTTGCTGATCGTTACAAAACGGGAATCATAATTAAAGCTAGGAAACTCCCTGTTTCTGGTGCAGTTGGATGGTCTCCAGCAGCAAACTGCATTCATTCCTCTGTTTAAGGAGTGTCGTACAAGCTTCATGCGCAAATAAGGGAGATGAGGTTGAAGTACTGGCTGTTCTCAGGGGTCTGGGAGGTGGCAGACATGGAGCCTGCAGAGGGAGATGTGTTTGTTTCCTGGCACATCAGACAGGACACAACTTGGTGCCTTAGATTTGGACTGGGCAAATGTAGTGGGCAAATGACAGCAACGTGGATGAAACAGTGTAAGGAGTGTGGGGAGACTCCCATCATCATCTGTTTGCTCCATACTTTGTAAGATGATTTTGGTCATTGCTTGGAAACAACATTGTTCCCACTGATAGCTTGCTGCAAGACTGTTCATGATTTAAATGGATTTATGGCCATGATCTATGACGATGTTATGTTTCTTGATGTTCCGTTAAGATCAATGACTGTAGTGCAAGTGATCCTCAAGGCAAAAAGGAAGAGTACTCTTCTCTCAATTTATTTTTAGCTTACATTAATTTTTACAACATTCTTCCTGATCTGTGTGTTCAGTAGACCAAGCCAGGTTTTTGGCTCTCTAGTCTTTCCTCTAGGAGCCATTGATGGATACATAGATTCAATGACTAAAAATACTCTTCTTTATATTTTTCTTTTTTTTTTTTTTTCCAAAGGTTGTTTATTTCTGGAAGCATTCAGGATCATATAATCCATAATCTTTTAAATTCATTAGGACATGTTGGTATGGCTGTTGTACAGAGCCTCTTGTTTAACCTTCAGTCAGTGACTCAGCACAGTGTTCCTGGATGTAGTCAGACTCTCTGGTCTGTCCGTCTGTCTCTCACCGCCTCTGCATCTTGCTTTTTTTCCTCACTTCCCCCCCCTCCTTGTGTTTTTTCCCTTCTTGTTTGTCTGTAGAACTTTCAGATTAGTTTGGAGAGCCAGATAATCCAAAATAAAGTGGATTTTAGCAGTAGCTTCACTTGTTCATTTACACATTAGTCATTTGGATGACAGTTGCCTGATTCATAAGTTCATTGCCAAATTTAGCTTGCTCAGTATTCCTGAGCTTTAAACAATTCATATTTGTTATTTAAAGTCAGCCAAACTATAAAACTCCAGGAATTGAAAGCAGCATTCATTAAGTTTAATCTTTTGGTCTGCAGCCACGTCAAACTGTGAATTCGACCATTCATTTTAGTGGAATTTTAATGTCTTAAGTTTAAAGGCAGTAATTGAGCTATATTGTAAATTGCTAAAATGCAAATACGTGCTTAGTGATCTGGCAGCTTGGTTACGAGCCGTAGATTTTGGTCTGTTCCCAGGGACTTGTGTAGGAGAGGGCTTGGGGCTAAGGGAGGGGAAACAAACAAAACCCCTGTTATCTCTAGTCTAGTGGACTTGAGCAAATGAAATGCTGTGGAGTAGTAAATTACACAGGGAGGACAGCTCAGTGAGTTGAGTGTGAACTCAATAAATGTATAAGAAAATGGTGTGCCATATAGTGACAGTGTCTTCTCCATTTTTCACATTTTACCCTGAAGTGGAAACAAGATGTTGGGTCAGGAGTACAGTTTTGCTTATGCATGGACAAATGCTGGTGCGACTTCAGAAAATAATTGCTAAGGGACAATAGTTTTATGTTTTTGAAGGGGAAGTAAATGGGAAAGGATTAATCCCACAGAAAACCTGGAACCAGTGCAATGAAAAAGGGTAGGGACAGGGAACTGGGACAGGTTTTTGGTAGGAACTGGGAAAGGTTTTTGACTTGTTCTTAGGTGAGTTCTGTAATTGACTTTAACCAAAATGACAGAACTTTAATGGTCATTGAAAGACATTGAGTTTTAGAAGGTTAATTACCACTTTGTTTGTAAAATGGGCATAGACTCCTTGTGTCAGGCCTTCTCTCATGATCCGGTAGGATAAGCAGGAGGTAGAAATGCTCCAAAGGGCTTTGGAAGCCCAGCTGTGGTCCGAAGAATGACATCACCAGCCAGAATATGTACCATCAAATAGCTCTTCCCAAGAGGGGAGAGTAACTTTTGGCATGACTCATTAGTTCCTTTTTCTGCTTGCAGTCTGTATCAATCCATCTATATTTAAGTGAGCTCCAGTAGATAAGTCTTCAAAATTGTCAGGAACTGAGATTTCCTGCCTTTCTCAGAAAGGAAGAATGAAATTTGGCTGTATGTATTATTGAGTCCTGCTTAAAACATGGATTTGAAAAGGGGCTCTGATAGAATTTTGTATAAATCCCTCCCCGGCATCTTCTGCTGCTTTTGCTGTGAGGGATGAGTTCATGTGCCAGCCAGTTGTGTCTTCTCTTCATTACTCAGTCACACAAGTGGGGTGTGTCTTAAAAACCACTATTCTCTGTCGGTCCTCCAGACTTTTAAAGGCTCTCAACTGTGTTCTTCTTTGAGCAATAAATATACATTATCGATGTGCACTGTGGTATTTGTTAAATACTCTTCTTGAGCTTTGATTGGAAGCTTCTAAAGTTTTATCTGTGATTGGTTACAGCTCTTCCCAATAGTAGTACTTTGCTGTTTACTCTATAGGTTAACAATACAGATGGAAAAGCAAGGAATGGTATCAGGAATGCAATTTTATTTGAAGTACAGCTTAAATGTGAAGAATGCTCAGAAAAAACTGTAATTTACATCGCTGTCCTTAGAGCTCTTCTGATTTTTCTTAATTTGCTTTTGTGAAGTGCAAAAGTTGTTAAATCAACTGCACGTGTTTGTGGTTATTTTGTATTCATTTAGTGTGGGTGAGTTATATGTAGGAAGCAGCCCAGGGTTTCTAATCCTGAACAGAACTCAGACATTGGTCTGAGTTGATATTCCATAACTGAATACTGAGACTCTGAATAACTGGTGTCAGCATGGTGGCCAAGGTAAGACCTCTTTACATTGGTCCACTGTTGGTGGAGGCATAGGTTACAATTTGCACAAGTGTGAATTCTCTAGTGGAAAATAATGAAATGCCTGATACATTTAATTTTAGGAATTGCATTAAAGTTCAGAAAAGACCAATTCTGCTTAAAGGGCTTGTGTATTCCGTAGTACATATTCACCCTGTATACCAAATGTTTTGTTTTCAATGGCCTTGGTGTTGTGAAGGATAACCCCAAGCATTTTCCAGGTAGATGAAGTTGTTGATTTGTCTGGTAGTAATTGATTACAAGTGCATTTTGGGAAACTGAGAGGGTATATGAAAAGAACATGATGTCAAGTATTCTTCAAAGGAATTTTGATGATAGAAGGAAGAATGTTCCTTTTTGTGTAAACCACCCACCCAGTTCTCCAATCACTCTGTTTTGTGAGGGGGATATGCAATATTAACATGGGGAGGACCATTAAGAGTCCTGTGCATTAGGTAGATTTTGTTGCATGATGTGCAACTGTATATGAAATGAGTCTTACCCGTGTTATACTTTTAGTAATTATCTTATTTACTCTGTAAATATAGATTAAAGTCTTAAAGATTTCAGCATCTGGGCCTCATTTGGGCACCACTTGCTGAATGTGAGATATGGATCCTCTTTTATCACTGATAGTGTCCTTTATAGTTTCTTTCTTTTAAAAGTAAAGTATAGCTAAAGTCTTAGGGAAAAAGGTTTTAAAAAACCAGCCGTGATAAGGAATCAAAGTAGAGACACAAATACAAAGCTACCTACTTAGGAGCTTTGTTTTTGGTCCTGTATTTGCAAATTTTTGTTTCTTTATTCAGCAGATTTAATTTCTTTCTTGTTTCATTTCAGCATAAAAATAAACCACATGTGATGACCTTAGCTAGGAGCCACTCCATTTCCTCAGCAGCTGCTGTTCCACACTGCTTGTCTGACAGACGGGGCTAGGTCATGGTTTCCAGAGGACACCCTTGTGGTCATAACCAAGTTGTAAATGTCACTAAGATTGTTTCTGAATGCCTATCACAAGTGTATCGCCGATTCTGAAGCGAATAAAGTCAGCCAAAGATTCAGCGGGGAGTTGGGTCTCGCGGAAGATTGCTGTGCAGCCGAGCAGCAGCAGGAGTGTGACACGCATCCATAAGCAGCAGCAGTGCTGTGACAGTTCTTTAGCCCTCAGTTAGCAGCCCTTTGGTAGAACTGACAGCACGCCTGCAAAGATAGGGAGGCCTGTTTCAGCCCCATTAATGTTGTCTTGAATGTGAGCCTGCGGTCTGGAGAAATGATAAATGTTCAGTGATTGATGATTTTATAGTCCCAGGGCACTTGGGATGCTTTCTGGTAGCTGTGAACAATTTTCCCTCCTCCCTTAATTAGGCCTGTGCTTTAGGTTTCTGAACGAGAAGTGACTAAGTGTGAATTTTAAGATAAGGTTTATACAATGTTTTTCAAAACTTTGGCTACAAAGGAAGTACAATTTTGCGTGCCAGGTCTTTCATGTTTTGGTACAGAATAAGTGATTCAGTGTGCATTGGTAAGTCTGAAGGGCAAATGGCATATTCATACCTTTATACAGAAAAGCTGATGGGATTTCAAAATGTCTTGAGGAGAGCTTTATGTAACTAGGTTAATTAAAGAATACGTATATCCAAGGACTTCTTTGTTTTCCATCTCCTCTGCCTTTGGTGTAAGCTTTCAATAAGCCAGTGTTTCCTGACTGTGTAGGGGTTGCTTCAAGTCTGGTAAGCTGGCTGTGCTAATGGTAGAAAAATGCAAAAAAGTATTTCAGTTTCAGTGCTTGTTTGCAAATTGCAGTTGTTTATTTAATCACTATATGGAAGTAAACCTTTTGCCAGGGAGCTGTGCTGGTTAGTAATGTGGTAGTGTCAAAATGCCTATTAATCTGTAACATTAATAGCAGGGTGCAAGAAGAAATGGAATTTGTTCTGCTCATCTGCACCAACATTTTTTTCTTAACGTTAGTGACTCTTCCTGAACTTTTTACTGTCTTTTATTAATGGAAACAGAAAGCTTAAGAAAAAAAAATCAGTTGCAAGTTCTTCAGACTAATTTTACTCTTTGTGGTTAGTGACTTTCAACACTAAGAGGATTCAAATATCAAAATATCTCTGTATTATTCAATTTTTAGCCATCTTGTCCATGAGGACACAGCTTATTAAGAAACTATGTGGTTTCTTTTTGATGGGGAGAAAGTAATATGTGGGCAGAGAGTAATGTCTGTGAGATAGACCTGAAAGCCAACTTTTGTGATTAATGACCAATTGTGACTCTGCACATTTAATTAGGAAAGTGTCATTACACTCAATTAGCAGGGCTGCCAAATAATCTGTTTAATACTCTGGTCTTTTTTTCTCTAGGGTTTTGCAGACAGTCCTCATTACAGTGATCACTTGAATGACAGTCGATTAGGGCCTCATGAAGGATTGTCCCCGACACCTTTCATGAACTCAAATCTGATGGGTAAGTAGGTAATTCTTTACGAGTATCCCCTCAAAGCCTCTTTGGTCAGAAAGAGACATTTTTCATTCCCTTGTCTAGGCCTGACATGTCAAGCATCTGGAAGTTGCTCTGTTTCTCATAGCAACACTGACTTTGCTATTCAAATCTTTTTATGTTGGGTGAGTTCCTCATAAAGGCCATTATCCAGGACTTTTTAGAAGAAGGAAATACCAAGATTTTCTTAAGTTGATCTAGAAAGCTGATATATTTTGATTTGCTGTGAATTCTAAATTATTTTAAAGATTATTTTTCCTTAATTTTGTTTGAGAAGACACTTATAGCAATTTTTAATTTGTGCATTTAAATTTTTTTTTCCTAACATTCAATTCTTGAACTACCTACCAATTTACAGTAGGCTTCCCTTCAGGTAAAAATTTGAGGGCTTGCTTCTTATTTTTAATTTTCTAATTTCTTTGATATTTGTTGTGTTAGAAACTCTATCACTTGTAAGAAATAGATGGAAACTCCTACTTCCAGACCTGTATAACATTTTCTGATTTTGAAACTGGAAAAAAAGCAAGCAAATGGTGTACTATATTGTGGCCTTAGGTATTAAAAGCTTCTTTTCATTGCCTGCACTTTGTGTTACCTGAAACATGTTAATCTGTTGATGGCATTGGTTGAAAAGTCTCCTTTTGTGTGTTCCAGTTTGGAACATAAAACTGTTGATTTCAAAATATTTAATTTGCCAATATGTGGTCATGGGACCATTTTTGTTTTGTATCTTGGATTTCAGGATGACTCTGAATATTTGTTCTGAATTTGTACATTTCACATTGTTTCACATCTATATTCCCCATCTTGTAGACATGACCTATTTTGTGATCACAGTATTGTCCTTTTAAGACATAGCCATGGTAATCTAAGTGGATTACCTAAATCCAAATCCTGGTGGTCTGCAATTTCTTTTGGAAATCTTTCTACTTTGCTCAGTCTTTGTTTACTACTTCAATTTTCTCTGAAACAGAGACAGACAAAACTCAGCTATTGCTGAACACAATTTTTTGTTTAAACAAAGAATTTTGTTGAAACTTCATATACAAAGCTGAAAACAGGCAATTTTACAATGCCTATCTCTGTCTCTGTAGACTTTGATTAGTGAGGGGACATGTCAATTGGTCAATGACACTTCTGTCTGAAGACAGCAAAGCTAAAATGTAGCTGTTACTTTGATAAAGCGAAGTAGACTTCCCCTGAATACTCTTTCAAACATGTTGTCTTTTTTCTTTTTTAGCAGAAAGTTAAAAAGAAAAGTTACTTCAATTGCTTATCCAGTAATTTGATCAGTAGCATGTGTGGAATGTCTCTAGTCTTTGTAGCTGATCCTGATTTTATTTTACAAAAATATATAGCAAAGTTTGATTTTTTTTTTTTTAAATTTGTATTACCAAAGGCAAATTAATTGCTCATGTTTTTAATTTAAGCCATCCAATTTCTAAAAAATATATGCCTTTAAATATATGACAAAAATAATTGGTGCAACTGTCTCTTCTTGGCTTTTCATTTTTATTGAACAGATGATTCTATTAGACATAATAGAATTATATCATTAATACAGATTTGAGAAGAAGCCTCCATTTAGATGGTTTTGTAGAGAGGATTAACGAATTGCAAGATATGTATGTGTCAGTCACCCAAAGCAGCTGAGAACTGAAATAGTTTTGTAAAGCTTTGTGGCTAAGGGTTTGTAAAGATTTTATTTTCTCAGAGCAAAAGTACTTCATTTCTTTCTATATGCAGCCAAGTATAGAAAGCTTTCTGTATATATCTCTAAGATATGTTCACATCATAACTCTAAAAGTATGCCTTTAAAAGTATTCCACTTGTGATTTTTGGCTTGTCATAACAAAAAATTATGTTCATTTTACTTATGTTACTGTACAGGGTGCAGCTTTGTATATTACATGTTTACATCATTAATTTTTGCATTGTATTTTAATTGATGGTGAAAGTTTGGAGAGAGGAATGATAAAAGCTACATGAAAACACAGAATAGTACTTTTATGTGTGGTACTACTTTCTGTGTTTATAGTTTCTTTATTATAGAAAAGAAAAATGATAATTTTTCTGAAGTTTTTTTTGACAAAGATGTTTTGCAGTTTTTTAGTATCAAATTGTGGACATGTTCCCATAAACAGAATGAACACGTTTATTTTATTAGCTAATGTAAACATATGATATTTAAGGCATTGGTTCATTATTTTGTGATCTTTGGAGTTTAAAAGGGGATGGAGGGAGGCTAAGAACATGAACTTGATGAGCTTATAGGAAATATCTCACCAGCTAATAGCAGTGATTGAGCATCTGGGGTTCCACAACTGAGATCTAAAATACAGCCCTTTCCAAAATTTTATCATGACTGAAATACATTTCTGAAATAGTTAAAAACTATTAAAAAAGAAGAAGAGAGAGTGACAACATATTTCACCATTGCTGTCAACACTTAAGAGTACCATTAAAAGAAAGAATTGTGTGTCAAGGGGATGTTGTTGTTTTGTGTATTATGCTCAGCCGTAAGCATATTTGCCTGAAGAGATAGTGGATTATAAAGTGCCACTGTCTTTCATGATGGAGCTCTCAAACATTTTAATGATCTTGTACATTGCAAAAGAGAGAAATTTTGTCTAACAAGAGTTGATAATGATTCAATAATGAACAATTTACCACAGAAAGATGCATTTCCATATTCATTTAGATATTTTTTGAAGTGTTTTGCAGAGGAAGTAAAGCTATTATGCTGGATTGGTTAGTGTTCTTCACTAATGAATTCCAGAATTATCGTGTTGATTTGGTAGTATAAAAAAAGAAAGGCCGTTACTTATATTTTGAGTAAAACCACTGAATCCTCTTGGGACCAGCATAGTCTGTTGGTATCCATAGAGATATGTAGAAAATCAGGCAAAGATATATTGGTGGTATTGTAGCTCCATTTAGACTTGATAATCTTTGCTTATTCAACACTTCTCTTTTAATTACATTCTAGAAAACTATTCACAAGGATATGAGATTCTTTTCTCTGTAATTATGCTGCCTTTTAGTACTCTGCACTTGCAAGGAGAGGTCAGTTTTTGCTAGGACCCTTCAAGCATGTGGTATTGTATGATCTGTTGTACTGTTCCCTGGACTTTATTCTCCTGAGCTTTTTTACTACTACTTACAGGGAGGAAAGAAAGCAGATTATTCTTGAATATAGCTTAAAGGGGTTTTTGTTGGTCTGTCTTGAAAATTTCAAGTGGGTGAATTACTTTCTTTTGTGTGCCTGTCTTTCCACAAGAGGTAGAAAGAATAACAGCCAAACTTTTGTGCTCCATGTTCATCATCTGTGTACTGCACAGTTCCACAAGGTTGTATATGACAAAAAGTCATTTAAAAATTTAGTCAATAGTGAGTGAAAAAGCAGTGGTTGAGTATCAGCTTGCCATGTTGAAATCAGTCCCTTGAAGTAGGAAGAGAGATCATTCTTCCAAGTTTTCTTTCTAATATATTTCCTTGTTTTCTCACTATTTCTTTAACCAGTTCCTTTGCAGTTTAATTGGGTTACATTTTAGAGTTCTAGGTGTTTCTGAGCTAGCAGCAGGGTTTGAAGACCTGTCAGTGAAATCAGAGATTCTGAATGTATGAAAACAGAGGACTTCAGGTTATCTCCCTCATTTACGCACTGACTCCAATAGATCAGCTGCAGGTGGTAGTTACTAGTTTAGTTCATACTATCTGGGATTTTGTAATGCTCACCTCTGTTAGCATCCTGATGGCTTTGCTTCTCTTCCAAACCATCTTCTGCTGGGTGATGCTACGGTGCTTTCTTATGGCCAGCATTAAGGATTGACCATGCAGAGAAGTCAAGACACAGCAGTTAGTATTTACAAGGTGGGAGTAGAAACTTGTTGCAGTAATTAGAGCTATAAATTATTCAGATTGTTGATAAAAATATAGCTTCTTGTACTGTTTAGAATGTAAATATAAAGGGTAAATCTGATTCTTCTCCTGTTTGAAATAAATAGGTGAAAGAAGCAAAGGTAGTACTGGCAAAGGGAAGTAGAGTAATACATGTTGGGGTTTTTGCAGTGTAACTTCCTTTCCTATTGGTAGTACTCTTCACTTGGGTGGTTTGTCATCAGGCATTACAAAACAGGGTTTCTGAGTAAATTACATTTACATACACTGTGAATTTTACCTTCTCTTACTGTTTGGCAGTCTTGTTCCAGTGTAGCAGGAGTTAACAGGTATGTGCTGGGTAGAAACTACTGTGTGAAGGGTGGCAGGAGCAGAGAGAGAGGTGCTTCATGGGTGGAAGCCAAATTTTAAGAATTTTTACAGGTAATCTTTGCATTACTGTGAAACTCAGTGGATTTTGTTTATTAATCATATGAATGAGAGATCAATATCTGGATTGGGATGCTTGCTGGTTTTAGAGTTACTATTCTATTAATTGCTTGATCACCTGATTTGGCTTCTGCCAGTGCATCTTTCAGACTGAAATTACTGTCTTAATTTTTATTGTAAAATATATTATTTGACTTGTAACTTAAGCACTTCAGTTGGCTTGGATAGAGTAGTAGGTATTTTTAAAGATGAACATTGGAGGGGCATTTTTTGAAGCAACATGGTAAATAGCTGAAGCCTCTATAAGCCTTCCAGTACTGATACAGTTCTTGAACAGCTGGTGTAAGCCTTTAAAACCATAATTTGTGAAAGGTTATTTTCAGTAAAAGGAGAGGCTTTTGAACTTTAAAATACAATTAAAAGAAGGAGTGCATCTGAATTGGTACTCAGTTAAGAATCTAACTAATCTTCAGGAAAATTGCTAGTTTTCTTCCTCAGTAACCCTTCAATAAAAGGATTTTGGAATTGAAGAGAGACATCTTGTTATCAAATGACTTCATAATAGTGAAGGCAGTAGTAGGAAACCAGCAAGGGTAAATAGTTATTAAAATGGCACACATTAAGAATGATGCCATTGTGTTTTTTGCTAGAAATCTTGTCTTAATTAACTTTTAGGAAGGGAGAGGGCAGATGCAGGTAGGGAGTTGGCAGACCCTCTCTTTGTCCAAAATAATAGTTAGATTTCCTTGAATTGCTTTCTATAGTCATTAATATCTCAACACATGAAAAAAACCCAAGCATCACAATGGAAATTATCTCCAGAGATATGAGTAATAGCAAGATTGATCTGAAATAATTTATATGCAGTTACATTGTTATTAACTTGGAGAATGGTGGGGACAGAGTATTTTATGTCTTTTGGAGAATTCATTAGGAAAAAGAGGAAAATGTTAAGAGAAGAAAATGACAAAACAGTGACATAACGAAGATTATGACAAGTGCTTTAGTCCATCTCATTTTACAGGGCAGTAAGTTGAAAGAAAATTGTAAAAGGATACCTGATAAGCTTCACATTCTGCATAGTTATCTGTCAAATATTACTGAGTTTAGAAAAACTTTCCCTAGGAAAAAACCCATGAGTATAAGATCATCCACAGTTAGAATAAATACTTACAGGTATTGGTACTGAGTCCACCACAAGCCATAGACTGTAAACTTCCCATGCTGAAAAAGTTCCTTAACATTCACTTTACATAATCATTCAGTATCATTCAGTTTCACAGTACTATGTTTACATTTCATTGAATCACTTATTTTTTTGATTATGAAAGCTAAAAATACCAAGATGCTGGCTCACCTCCATGTAATACATCATGGCTACTTTTCCCAAAATAAGTGTTGCCATTGCTTCACCCCAGTAATGCTTTTTGTCTTCTTGCTTCTGATAGGCTTATGTTCTTTTAATAATTAGCATTTTCCAAATCATTGCATATAATGAATCTGGCAAATGGAAGATTTTAAGCTCCCTTCTAAGATTGTATCTTTTCTTTTTGGGGCATGTCACTCTGTTGAATTGATGCTGGTTTTATATGATATAGATTGGCTAAAAGCCTATTGTGACTTTTGTAGTATTTTGGGTTTTATAATAAAATTTCAAACTCAGAGTAACATTTTAAGTTAAATTTAATTTATTTCTTCCTCTCTTCTAGATAATTATTTGAATAATTTACTTCACGTATGAATATATAAAACCACCATAAATAAATTTTGGTTCCTTTTTGTTTGTTTCTGTTTTGAATGCTAGCAGTCCTTTTCTTCTGGAGTGTTTGTGCATCTGGCTGTGTCTCAGCTCTGGTGTGGTGTGTTGGGCAGAGACAGCTCTCAGACCTGGGCTCTGACACACTGGTTACTGCCAGCACAGCCGCTGCTCTGTGGCCTGAAGCTTTCTAGAGTTGCAGTGTTTTCTGTCTGTTCATACAGTTTCAGATTTATCTTTTTTTTTTCCCCAGGTATTACATTAAATAAATTCCACTCACACCAAAGAATTGCTCTCATCTGCTCTTAATTTTCCTTTTGTGAAAGCTAATGGGTTTCTGGGAAATTAAATTACACAGTCATTTAGTGAAAGTGCTAAGTGCAGGGCATTTTTACCCTTGGGTTTTTGCTCACAAGAGCGTGTGTTAAGCTTAGTTTTCCCTTCTGTTTACGGTAATATTTCAATCAAATAGCTTTCCTAACATTTCTTTACCTACGGTAATACATCGAGGCTTTCTGCACACGCGGCGGGGGGCTCGTGTCCTTTGTTAACGTTGTGCTGCAGCAGGTGTCCGCCTGTGCTCTCTGCCCCTTGAGACTTTGATCTCTCTCCTGGTGAGCAGCTGTGGCAGAGGGGCCCTGGCAGCGCTCCTCAGGTGGTGCTCAGGTGTGGCTGTGCCAGGTAGGTGCGTGGGCACAGCTGCCTGCCCGCTCTCCTGCCTCCGCTCGCGCCGGCGTTCCTGCCTTGGGCAGCTCCGGGCGCAGGGCGGTGAGGAGGGCTGAGCAGGTGCACGGTGGGCGGCCTTCCCCCTCCCCGGGTGATCCGCTCGCTGCAGGAGCGTGCTGGAGTGTTGAGGCACTTCATCCTTAACCATGCCGGAGTACTGTGCACGCTTAGATGGTTTTTGTATCTCTGGCTTAGTCTGCAGTGCTGTGCTTCAAGGAAGAAACCAGAAAGGTTTTCTTTCTGTTAAGTGAGCAAATGAATAAATTTGTTTTTGAAAATCCATCAAGCTGTGTGATTAAACATTGTGCTAGGAAGTGGTGATGATTCCTTTTCACTGGATACTACCAGTGCCACAGGTATCTTGCAATCCCCAGTGTGTACCACAAGCAGAACTTGCAGCTCTGGTGATCCATGGACAGTGGTGGTGCTTCCATTGTGCACTGACAGGAGAAAAAAACGAGACCTAGTGCTAATTGTGTTGGAAGAAGATGAAATGTTGCCTTCTTCAAAATGGTCTCACGCTTGAACCCAGATTTTTTGTCAAACGAAGTACTTTTGAATTGCCAGTCTGGGAATAAATATGCAAACTCTGTGGCTTTTACATTTTAAAATATTTTAGTTCTGATAAAATTTTTTCTGCCAAGCTTGGGTTTTAGTTAATGCAGTCTGATACATTTGAGTGTTGATTTATTCACAGTGTACTCTGCCTCTGAAAAGGGGAATAAATAGTAATCTGATGAAATTTTTAAGTCTTGTATTTCTTCTTTGTTATAACATGTCAGTTTAGCTGCTGCAGGGTATGTTTATCTGTTACAAGGCTCATCAGTGCATGAAATGCTGAAAGGGCATATTTCTCTCCTGTGGTTCCTGCCATCCCTGGGCACTTGTAGATGTGTTCCAGTGGATGGGATCAGCTGGGTGAAGCTGTAGGATTTTAAATTTGAGTCTGTCTGAAGGCGCCAAGCTCCCTTCTAGGGAGGAGGGGTGATTCTTTCCTATACTGGTGATGTAACTTCCCCATGAGGCAGTTGCTTAGGGATCTACATAATACCTATTATCCTGTTCAAATAGGAGGCTGTAGAAAGCTCACTGGTGATTAAAAGATAATTTTGTAATTTTTCATGGCTTGTCTTTGTTTTGTAATAAAGACGTTTGCTTATCGCCAGGTGCATAAAAATAATTTACTTAATCTCTATTTCATTCCATTAATTTTTTTCATTCTTGCATGCATGTAGCTGTAGCCTGTGAGTTGTTAGCAGTCCAGTTTTTAATAAATGCAGCAGCCTGTATCCAGTGATTAAATTCTGAACTGATCAACCAAAATGTTCTAACTAGGCTGCTTGTGCCAAAACAAGTGGCTTTTGTGATTTGGGGCATTTTAGTATTAGCATTAATATGATTTGAAGTTGCTAACAGTTTTCTTTAGAGATTGGGTTTTCGTGAGTCAAATGTTTGTTGGAAACCTGACTTTGTTTAGATAACAGACATCTTGGAGGGGCAAACAAACCAGATGAAAATAAAAGATGTAGTTTTATTTTTCAGGTGCATGGGGCGGTTGGACCTCTAATACTATGGTTTTTATGAGTTGCCTGAGCAGCTGCTGCATTTTCCATAGACCGGGAGGATGCTGTAGGTGTGCAGTGCTTCAGCTACATAATAGATGAACGGGACAAGTATCATCAAAGGAAAAAAATTTTAAATTTGATTCTGGCGATAATGTTTGGAGACTTTCACTTCAATCTAATATTGCACCAAAGTTTTGTTTTGGAAAAGCGGATGAAAGACTTTCATGTAACAGAAATGTGCAAAGACCAGAGGCACGGTAACTCATTCTGTTAAGAGATGGTTATAAGTTGCTTTATTTGCGAGGCTTTCTTGGTTACTGGCTTTTAATGTTTTTTTCTGGAGGCTGTCAGCATTGTAGCTTTCACATAGGTGTGCAGCTTCTGTCGCTCTGACACGTGTGTGTAAATCGGGAAGTCAGATGAAAATTCTGCGGAGTTATTTCCTTGGCATCCCCATGGAGGGTCACATGGAGAAATAGCGTGTGTGGAAGCTTCACCAGGATGGCATTTGGTGCAGGGAGGGTGCTGCTCGGTTGGGTTTTTTTGGAAGGTGCTCACATGGGTCCTCCATTTGAAGATGAAATATGAGGGAGAGTTGATGCATAATTTTATGTGATGATGTGTTATATATGCGATTGAAGGAACTCACACTACTTGGGTTTACTGTTACTGATTCTTTTAAAGAAAGCATTAACCATAAATTAAGAGATAAAAAAGGCTTATTGAAGAAATGAGGAAGAAGCACAGTGGTTACTATTGAGATGAGTTGACTGATTTAGAAGTTTTTTGTAAAACTGGCAAAGTCTGGCCATGAGACTTAAAGGTAGTAGGGGACCAAAGGCAATAAAATATGTAATGTGTAAATGTACAAGGTGTAAATTCACATCGGAATTATACAGACCATGGGCAAAACTAGTGCTGTGGTCACAATAACTGCAGTGGAGTTTTAGTTTACTTCCCATTGTAATAGGGACCTCTAAAACAATCCTGGCGTTTTGGATATGTGCAATACAAATAAGGCATCTTGCAATGTCTTCCTCTTATACAATGGGACATTGAAAGCTGAAGTCTTGAGAGTAATGTGTGACTTGTTAACAGTCTTGTAAACTCCAAGGCTGATCCCTGTGGTTTGTGTTGAATACCTAAGTGCATGACTGTATTGTAAATAAGCTTCTATCTTGTTTAAAAAATGTTCTGCAGTGATAGGAAGGAGTGTACTTGTATGCTCTTTGTCAGGGTATTGCAGTTTTAAGTATGTTCACTCTGTGGTAGGAGCAAAGAGAAGTTTGTCTTACTATTTTGATGTGATAGCTCTTGTGTTTCTGATGGAATTAATTTCTTTCCTATTACATCATTTATTTATGTCACATATTGCTGGTCCATTACAAGCTGTCACCTCAGATTTAATTTATTTTTATATTTATTTGAAGCCTTGAGGTACTTCCCAACTTAAACTGATTGATCTGCTAGAATAAAGATGTACAAAAATAAACTCCTTACAGAACCATATTTCTTAAATTATGCCTTACCTGTCTTAAAAGTTGCATTGCATTATGAAATACTGTAGAGAATTTTCTGATCATGTAATTCTAACTTTAAAGGAGTTTGCAGAAGCTCCTATGTGAGCTATACTATAGAAAACATTTGGCACACCTTAATATTCTACCTATCAGTCAAAAAATGAGAACTTCTCCCCCATATTTTTAAGTTCTTTTTGTGTAATTTTAAAGCAGATTCCATTTCCTTATGGATGTGCTTTATTTTTATACAGCTTCAAGTTTGAAAGGTACTGGAATTGGTATAGATATGCTAGATCAGAATCTGAGCTCTTGCTTATTTTCCAGGATACAGTTTTTACTTTATATTTAGAGAAACATCATCCTTTCACATAGCATGAATTAGGTCCTTTTTCTCAATGATAGGTGGGGTGATTTCTTTTTTCAGCAGTGCCGTGTTCTGTGGTGAAAGATCGGCTAATATATTTTATCATCACTGAAAAAATTTTTCTTTCCATCTTCTGGGACTGATATTTTAAAACTTAAGATAAATTTCACTAGCATTAGTAGTGTTTAAAAATTATATTAGCTATAACAAAGCTGAGAAATCCACATGCCTTTTTCTGTGTGTGTCTGAATCTTATCACTTTGCTGGGTACTTTGCAGGTTGAGCTGTGGGAGCATGGCCTGAAGTCACTTGTTCATGCCATGCTCTGTTTACCTTGCACCGCTACGTTGTTCTTGCCCAGCGTAGTGGGGGCTTGAGGGTTATTTTGTTTTGTTTGATTACAGAGTGGTGGGAGGAGGAGCGATGATTGCCTTGTCTTTCTGAGGCTTGGCTGCATTTTTAAAATTTTTTTGTTCACTGCTTTTATTCATCAGTGACAATTTATAAACAGTGCATGTTTCACAATGATTTCAGCCTTGAGTGCCAAACAACTGTATGATTTTGTTCCTTTGTTTGACAGCTATCTGGCACTCAGCCCTGGGCACAATTATAACAAATAGTTTTGTCCAGTATACTTGTATGTTCTTTATTTCAATTACATTTTTGCTATTACATTAGAAATGTATCTTCCTGGAAATGTGGTTCAAAAGGCACATGGTAAAAAAACCAAAACAAACCCTTTTAAAATCTGATAAAGGAATTGAGTATAAATTTGTTCCATCAGTATTTTGGAGTTGAGGGGGGCCAGCAGGGTAAACAAAGAGGGGCCAGTAGAAAAATACTGCTGGGTTTAGTTGGTTCAGTTGCACAGTTACAAACTATGAAAAAGAGCATAGTTTGTTGGCAGGAGGAAAAAGCCCATGTGTTTCTCCAGTTGGTAACCGTTTTATCTAGGATAGTTTGTGTATGTGTAGACAATAAACAGTGGGCTTTCAGCTATTTATTTAGAATAAAGTAAAGCTAAATAGTACTTTTTAAATATAGAATATTTTCTGTATTGATTTATCTCACTTTACCTACATAGAAGAAAATTTAAAGCCCAAATGTCTTGAACTCAAGGTACTGCATTTAGTTAGCTTGGTAGACATTCTCCAGTGTGAAGGAGGAACACTTCCCTGTTACTGTGTGCCTCGGAGTTTCTGTTTTGTGTGCCTCCCCCTCTCTCCCCAGCTCAGACACAGCTTGGTCTCATGATAGAGACATAGTGCAAATGCCAGTAAACCAATGTGAAATAAAACACCAAATGGAAAGGCAGTGATTCATCAGGAGAAAATGTTATCCAGGCCCCAGCAACTTTTTTTTCTTCTTTTAACCTGTGCTTGCAAGCATTGTTGTTCCCCTGATAATCAGTTTCAGCACTGTTATTGAACTGAAAGCTGTGTTTTTAAAGTCACCGTTGCCCTTCTACTGATCTCTCCTACTTTCTTGATGGTACTGTTACGCTGCTTTCTTGTTTGTTAATGCAATGCAATTGTGTCATTGGTCTAGTTTATTTTCTTCAAAATTGCTGAAGCCTCAGAGGTAGGAAATAATGTAAACTTTAATTTACACTAAAATAATTAATAGAATCATCTGTCCTCAAATCTGTAGAGTATAATTTTACTATAGTCTTACTTTGTTGTTAACCTCCTATTTTTGTCCCTTGAATGAACCCATGTGGATCAGTACACTGTTCTACCTGAGCACTTCCATAAGGCTTGTGCTCAGCTGCACTTGGGGATTTTTCATGTCTTTACCTGTCTGCCTTGGTCTGTTGACTTGTTTGGACTCTCTTAAGAAAAGACCATTTTTATGTGGTTTTGTGCAGATGTGTTGCTCTTTGTGAAGATCTATTTTCTTTTTGTTTCATTCATCTTAAATATAAAGGAAAGGTAAATTCTAAAACCGCTTAGGCTCTGTTACTTGCCATGTGATGCATACCTGGCTATAATGCCTGACTGTTGAAGTCCAGACCATATAATTTTTTCAGATTCTCTCTGGGTTTTTGTGGTGCTTTCTCTGTGCACCTGTTAAGTGGCAAGTTCTATTGGTGTGACACCATGGTAGAGGAGTTTTCCTCCAACATGGGTCTTTTTGTTTGTTTGTGAGACATTTGTATACTCAAAATTGCCATCTTCTAAGAGGTCTTTAAGTGCAGATTCTGAACGGGGGTGCTGGGTAGTATTGTAAATTTTCCCCTTCACAGGACAGATTATTGGGCAATAGATTTGGAAGATGAAAACTTGATATTGCAATGAGGTATTCTACTCTGTTGGAAATGCTAGAAGTTGTGGTGAATGGACAAGAGAATAATAAAAACCAGTATAGGAAAATATATTTTAAAGTGGAAAAATAATAATTTATTGATGGTCAACTTCTAAAGGACATCAAAGCAGGACTAAGGCTTAGTTACACTGGAGGAAGGAATACAAGCCAGATGATAAAATTAGACCTGAAATAGTTTGAATGCAAAATTAGTAAAAATTTGCTTATTTCTGTGTTAGATCAACAGCATGGCTTGAAGGGGAACTTTGCAGTTTTCCACTGCAAAAAACAAATTCACATACACATTATTAGTGTCCAGTATTTTGTTATTTGAAACATGTCCTTTTTACTGAAGCTTCTGAGATGTTTGTGGATGTTTTTCAGAATGCTTGATCCCTTGTAGCGTGTACCACGCTGCTCAAGGCAAGAATCTTTAGATGTCACAGTCTTCTTGCCACACATGATGAATCACTTTGCCTAAAGATTTTCTGCCCACAAAGCCTCTGGGGTGCCTCTGTCTCCCCAAGGATGTTCTGTTCAACTGGCCATCTGAGCTAACTGTGCTGTGACCAGTTTGTAAAGTTCTAAAACCAAACTTTTTCACGTTTTATTTCTGTCTGTACATAATAAAAGGGGTCATATGCAGAGAACTAGTTTAGCTTTAAAAAGACAGTATTGCCTTGAACTCATTTTGTTTAAATTTATTTTTTTAAAATTTATTTGCACGCAAATCCTGTCAAGTGATTGTAACTGCAGGATACCGTCCAAAATGTGTTCTCCTATATTTTCCATTTTTTTTTTTTTTTTTAATATTGCCAGTAAACCAGTGTGTATAACGAGTTTCATGGCTTTCCTGATTGTGTCCCTCTTTGGATACATTCTTTGGTTGTATTGGCCTGTGAGACAGGATTAGTGGCAGCTGATAATAAAACGTGAAGTTTCAAGATATTGAGCAGGTATCTGATGGATTGTTTCCTTTCAGAGGTGCATAAATTTGCTGTGAGGAGCTTGGGGGACCACTCCAAGAAGAACATTAAAAATATATATGTTTTAAATGTTTTTGGGATTTAAAAAGCAGTTCATGCTTTTTAAATAGTTCATAATATGTAGTAGGTAAACTTAAATTTGTATCTGGTTGTTCATTTTTCATATTCAGTGGCCTAAAGCAACATGCATTGAACACTTTGTTGTGACAAATCTGTAGAAGTAATATATCAACAATAAGGCATAGGAAGTGACAAAATAGAGCAAGTAAATTTTATTTTTAGCTTTCTTTTTAAAAAAATATTATTAAGTATTTATAGTCTTACCCCTCCTGCCTTTTTGCCTTTATGATAATATATATTCCTGTGTTCTCTCCTTCCCGTGTGATCAGTGGAGTCCCTAACTCCCTCTGTAGCCTGTTCAAGGTCTGTTGTTGGGGGGAGGAGGATGTGGCCCTTTGACTGCTCTACTCCTTCCCCCTGAGAAAATTCATGAGCAGACCTCAGCAGTGATTTTAAAAAGGGGTGGCAATGTAACTACCAACTATTAGATGCCATATTTCATCTTTTGCAGTTCTACAAAGAGCCCCCTTTTCTAACTTGTGCCTCCTTTTTCCTTTATGTCCTGCTGACCCTTTTAAAATATTTGCTTAAATAAGCATTGATGGGAGAACTGCTCATCTATTTTCATTTTTGGAAGACAAATATAAATAAAAAAAATTCCACAGGCTTCCTTTTTTCCCCTGTGGATATTGATTTTTTTTTTTAGTAACTATCCATCTTGGATGTTTCCACTACCGAGAACATCCTTTAAATACAAAGCAGCTCTGAGAGTGTATACATTCTCTCTGTCATAACTTAGAAATCCTTTTTGTTAAAAATGTAAAAGACACCAACTCTTCTTGGTAAGAGAACCAGCTCGGTAACTACTAAACAAGTGTCCAAAATATTCCTCAAAGCTTTTTCAAAAAAAAGTGCAAACAAACCCACCCTCAGCCTCCATGTTTTCCCAACACTTCTTTGCAAGGAGATTTTTATGTATAGAAGATAAATTCTTGGTCCTTCTCCTGATTCTTCTTTTCTCATTAAAGATTTTGGTTTTGTTAGCTTCTTTACATTTGCAGATCTTTAATACATGCAGTCTGTGTCACATGGAAAAAATTGTATTGGAATGAATGTCTTATTTAATACCTGAATGTATAGCATGATTAGTTAGAAAAATGCTTATTTTGAAGTCAAAGCCAGCTATGCTTGCCCAGGGTTTAATATTCTTTTTTTTCATGATGAATCCAGCTGTGAAGCTTGAATGGAAATCAGACAGCTTGACGCTAACAGCTGATCATAAGGAGTCCAGTTAGGCAAAACGCAAAATGAATCATTTTTGTTGACCCTGGATAAAGCTGAGTAACGTCAGTATAGTTGATTAGATAGAAGGGAGCAGTTAGGCAGTATCTAAACTTTAAAGCGTTCAATGTAGCTGGGTTTGAATGCTTCTGTAGTAGTTAAAAAAAATTCTTAGTAGCACTGAAGATTTTCTTTGGATTTGAATGCTTATAAGAATTGCTTTCATGGAGGGAAGTATATCCCTAATTTGAGCTGTACTTTCAGTTTTAAGTTTCATTCATTGAATGAATCTTTTAAGACTTTTTTTAATATTGGGCAAATGTGTGTCTCTTGTTAGGGTAACATTTGCATTGCCTCCCTGCCATTTAACCATTTTCACTCAAGAAATTGCAAAACTCTTTCAGTCTTAGCTATCAACTGTCATAAGCTGCAACACATTCTTGCGTATCTTTATTGTAAATATTCATTTTGCTTTATTTTTAATGCTGTGAGTAGTTTATACAGAAATCCATTTCAGGATGCTGCACTGATAAGATGAAGTTGTTGTAGTTTTTTTATAACTGTTTTGTTCATTAACTTCTAGCTCCCTCTTTCCAAACAGTGGTGCTGGTCTGATTTTTAATGATTAATCAAAGCTACTTTTTGCAAGATAGATTTGCTAATTTATAGATGATATACTTTTGAATTATATATAATGTTTTATTGATAACTTTGCTTCTGTATATTTTGGGGATAAGAATTGTAATATAAGTAAATCTTCATTGGAGTCCTTTGCTGTAGAAAATGCTTCAGGAGTTATGTATCACCTTCTTTATGGATTGAAATTTGTTACTGTTGTCCATATTTCTTCACTGATTTCAACAAATTGATTAAAATCTCTTAAAATTCATCTTGATGTCCATACAGCCTATATAACTTAAATAACAATTAGATCCCAGATACCTGTGCCATGCACTTTTAAAAAACTCTTCTCGGAAGTTCACTAAAATGTGTGTCTGGTGCATTTCACCCTGTCTTTGTGGAAATCCCCTGTTCACAAGCAGTACCACCTTTTCCCATTTTGGAATACCCTTTCTTTTGATGTTTCTTTGATAAATCTTTATCCTATTGTGCTCTAGTTCCCATGTGTTGAGCTGAGCCTTTTTAAGGTGTACTTAAGTCACAAGCAAGTGCAAGCAAAGCCCCATTGCTTTCCCATCCTGGTCAATGAGAGGCTGGGTTTTGCCTGAGGACTAGAAGAGGTTTAGTGGCTGGTTCATGCTGCCCACCAGAGTTCCCTGTGTTTTTGGCTTCACTCAGACAGAATTTTACTGCAGGGAAGGGAAGAGAGATGCTCAGATGGGCCTGGAGACATGAGCTGTCCCCTTGTTCTCCATCTTGCTTAATGTTTCCAGGTAAGGGTAAGCTTTACTGAGGCACTTTGATTTTGGGTGAGATTCTTTGTCAAACTCCTCCCAGCACTTTCCATTGGGAATGTCACCAGCTGTTAGTTTTTTGGCTCTTAAGAGATGTCAAGTCTGTAGCATAGCCATCAACTTGCCCTGTGTTGCATTTGAAGTGTAGTGAATATTAGTACTTAATTCATTATATGACATTTTCATTTATTTTCAAGAGCTTTCAAAATAAAAGGAGCTGAATTTAATCTTAAAAATGGGTCTTATAGAAGGAGAAATCCTGATTTTAACACTATAGGTTCCCTGAACACTGCAGTAATTAGGATTCTGTGAGTGCCCAGAATAGAGCCAGTCATCAGGCCCTTAATTTAATAATTTATTGATTAATGATTTTTGTATTCTAATGAGGGAGAACACTTCCTCTGCTTCTGGTCAACATAATTCTGCAAAAGGATGTGAATATTCCTTTGATAATACTCATATTTCTTCTTTAACCCTTCCATGCTCTTCTGTCTAACACCAAGCGTGCCACCTTTTTATTGTGTGTAGTTTTTGGATTACAGGACTCAGATTTGGGCGTGTGGTTCTGTGAATCATACCCAGACTCTGAATTGTTAGCAAAATATAAATACTTATGTGCATTTCCTTGACATCTTTGAAATAGGGAAGGGAGAAAGTCAAGGAAGGATTAGAACGCCTGCAGCACCGCAAATCACCAAATTACCTGGATGCTAACTATAAAAAGTGTGCTTTTTGCTTCTGACATTATTTTTCGCTCCTCCTTGTATTAATGAATTAAATTATGCTGTAGGTCCTTCGTGTAGCCTCCCAGACAGGCTAGGAGGAATTGCCATCCACCTAAAGCAACATGTAGTGCTTCAGAGTGCAGCCTAAGAACTGTACTCTTATCATGCCTACATACTTAATTTTTCAAGTTCTCAGCAATTTTTGCCCAAAAGCAAAACTGAGTTGGTCCAGTAGATGCTACATCTGCATCATTTTTAACTAAAATTTAGAGGTGTCTGCTCTTCATATAATCAGTTTAAGAAATACATAAGTGAAACAAAGGTCTTTGCTTTGATACCAAATGGTGGACTCCTACCTGCCTGGGCACTTACAGCATTCTAAAGGTTATATGTGTATATTAGTAGTTTGTTTAGTCTTTTACATTTCAGTTGCAACTCATTTGACTTTTGGCCCCAAGGCATAATGTAATTCCAGAGAAGATGTGCTCCTTATCACATTTGTTTCCCGAGTATCTTTTTAACAGTGCAAATACTTAACAGTAGAGTGTGATATGCTCTGGCAAAAATGTCACCATATCCTTATGTCCGTAATGTTTATTATACTCCTGAGTCATCAATAACACGAACATAAATTAACATTTGTAAATGACATTTTTTGCAAACTAGTCAAAAGCAGCTAGTGCTCTGATCCAAGTCTTGGTGTGTCGGGATTACATTGCATTGTGTACCGCATTTTTTATCTGCTTGTTTTAAAACTAATCTGTAATACTTGGCCTAAAAGAAATAAACTTATTTTGTTCCTTGAGAGCATTGGTAAGCATATCAATAATTTTTTAAATAGTTTTTCTATTTTTGTTGCTGTTACCGGTGTTCCTGTTTGTTTCAGAATTTTGTCTTGCATATCACCAGGTCCAGCAGCACATTCTTTGATTGATTTTTCATCCTGCTTTGTCCTTTATCTCTGCTTGCTTCCTATTGTTCAAGGGTCGCTTGGTGAAAGGTGCGAGCGTCGTGCAGAGTTCATTTTGGCAAAATGAATAATGTTGCCATTGATCTGGGTCTGAGCCGACTCCTTCCTCGGGCAGAACTTCTTAGCTTCAGGTTGTTTCCTTCTTGCAGGCTCTGCTTGAATTGCAGCGTGGAGCCGGTGGTTGAGCTCTACCCAGCACTCTATTAATATGCACAACATGACCGGTTTCAGGGGAAGGTTATTAGAATGCTGGTTTGTATCCTCCAGTGAATGAAATGATGTGTGATTATGAAGTCATCAGGCATGGACCAGTAAGGCTCGAGAGAGCCTCCCCCCCAGGTCCTGGGGGTGCCATTGATTGGTGACCATGTGTTTGTGCCCGATAGACTGTGAAATGGTGTGTTGCTACACGGCTGTGTTGCACCTGCGCCCCACCGAGGTGATTGATTGGTTTGGTCATGTGGAATGTTCCCATCTGGTCTGCAGTAATGTGTTTTTTTTGTTAGGGGTTTTTTTTTTCCTTCCTTCCTCTTCTCTCCCATTTCCCCTTCATCTGCAAGCCGCGAGTGCTGGCTGGGGAGTCGGAGCCGGCAGTCGCAAAAGGCAGCGCTCAGCTTCGCCTTGTGAACAAAGTGGGGCTGCGGCAAGCGCTGCTCTCAGTCCTGCTCAGAGATCAGTCTGGGGGGGAATCATGAGCAGCTTTTCTAAAAAAAAACAAACTGGAGGAGGGACGGGATACAACAACTGAACCCCAAAACCGGCGTGCCACTGCAGATTTCTTACTGAATTTACAAAAGCTCTCTGCTATTGTAATTAGATTACCCAAGTAGCAGTGCATGTGGAAGATCTTATTTAACCTCAGGAAAGTAGTAGTTTATTTATTGAAAACTACTGATGTTGCACTTTAAATGCCAAGAAATTATTTTAGTTCCTTTAAAAAAATTCTATGGTTACATTGGGCGGTCTTGTTTGATATTTCTTAATCTCACTCCTTTTTCATAATTGATCTATTCATTCCACTTAATGACTAATTACATATCAGAGCACATCATCAGCAGCATTCATCATTGTAGAATGTAATAATCAATGACATTTCAACAAAGGAAAAAATAAATATGCAAATAAGGACTCATTAACATTTGCATGAGCTGTTTGAATAATCACGTTGCTGACAAGGCTGTAATTAACAGAAATTGATGCTGAGTTCAGTATTTGATAGTGTGTTTTCTCAGCGTTTTATTGTTGTCACTGCGGGGGCTGGAATGAAGTTCTGCTCTACTTGTACCTTGACTTAGGCTTGATGTGATGGGTTGTGCCAGGTAGCAGAGGCTTCTGGGAGTCCTTAATTCATCTGTGACCTACACTTAATGCATAGAGAGATATTTACTTAAATTGCCATATTACTAATGAAGGATTGTTAAATTCTTGATAATTGTATAACAACTGAAGGCAAACCTTCTTTCCAAAGTCAGGAAAACTAAAAATTATTCACTTTTTTTTTAAAATTGATAATCTTTTGCATGAGTCAGGCACTTTGAAACTATATATTATTTGCATTGAAAATGAGGTATTAATGTAGGGTTTTTGGGGTTTTTTTGTCTCTTCTTAATCTGGCACACTGTATCAGTGTCAGGAGTCTTGAGCTTTATTGTAATTGAAAATCACTTGCTAAGGAAAATGTTGTGTAATTATGAAATGTACAGTCTCTGTCTCTTCCCCTCCCTTTTTATTATTGCAGCTTTACTGCCTCCTCCCTCTTTTTTTTTTTTCCTCTCTCCCCCTGAAGCTTCCTCTTTTTGTCATGGATATCAACTGAAATGCACAAAACACAATAAAGCTGTTTATGTCAGTTTTTTTGGATGACTGTAAGTGCTGATTATAACAAGTTTAAGGAATTTCCTTTGTTGAGTGTGTACCCACGCCATATGGCTCAACATGGAACATTAACTTGACAGGGATAATGGATTGTGGTATATGGAGACAATTTTGCCTGCAGCTTCACTATAACTCATTCTGGTTGGGGATCACAAGTTTATAATATAGGATGCAGCAAACATCCAGATGGATTTACTTTACATAAAAGAGTTGCATTTCTTTTTATTTCCTGCCTGTAATTGGGAAAAAAAAAAGGAAGACTTTTAAAAAAAGAATTAAAAAGTAGTAAAGAATGGGTCTTATTTAGGGAAGAAAAATCTAAGCATGTATGTAGCTGAAGTGTTTTGGATACCCGGAAACGTGCATAGGTGAAGTATTGTTACTTATACAGACATGCACACAATTGTTGAAATAATATCTCAAGTGCTTTCACTTTTCAGAATATTTCAGTATAGCTCCAGTTCTATAAATACATAGTGTTCTAGGATAGTGTGAAAAAAGCTATTTAAAACATCTCTGATTTTTACTTAAACGCTGTTTTTGTCATTAGCAAAGTGACCACTTAATTAGCATTCTGGTGCTTTGGTAATGCTCTGATAGTACCCAGTTTTCTTTTAGGAAAACAATAATCCTTCTAAGCTTCTTGTGATAGGTGCTAAGAAAATACTGCTGAAATAATTTTACTTCAGTGTTTACCTGATATAATAGGAAGTGTCCAAATGTCTTAGAAATATAACAAAAGTCAGTACAAATCTAACGTGTCCTACTGATCTGCATGCCCAAGGTAAGTCCTAATTTTACAAATACTTCTGCATCTAAGAGACTTTAAGCACATATAATCCCATTAAGCACGTATGTAGCTGTTTGAAGGATCAGGGTCATAAATCCATATTTAGGATTTCAAATAGAGCTACATGACAAGGCTTCAGCATTCCTGTGCACTTGTGATTGAGTTATACTTCAAATAAAATTGCGTGCTTTGCTATCTGAAAAGCAGACATCTTTTAGCTATCAGTTTTGGAGATTATTTTAAAACAATATTTTTTGAGATTGTGAATTTTGACCTTCTGTATCCAATATAGCTGCTGTAAATTTTTTTAAACCACTTTCACATGGATAAGAATTTATTAATTTTCTTTAATTATCTCTTGAAAAAGAGGTAAGTACCTGAGCAGATGGACAAGACATGGTTCATGGTTGGGCAAGAGAGATGCTGGTAGTCATTATAATAGATACTGTTTGTCTGTCCAGTCGTCCTCCTCTGTTACTGACTTAATAGGCTGATACTACAATTTAGCATCTTTAGACATTATCCAAAGTTTCAGAAAGTAAACAACTATAAAGAATCTGCATTTGAGAAGGGAGCAATAAAAAGGATGACTAACTGTTGACTTATGAAGAATCTGTGGTAGCTTAAGATGTGGGGTTTCTTTCAGGTTTTCATGCTGCAAATTATACTTGAAAAAGCTTCTTTATGTTCATTCATCTTCCCCCTGCATGCCTGGCTGTGTGTGTGATAATCACAAACAGGTGGGATTTTACTGTGGACTTAGACAAAGTTGCTTATATTCTTCCTATGAAGTCCCTTATTTGCTACTGCCACTACAGCTACAAAAAGACAGTCTCAGGAAAACACATGGATTTATCTTTAACATTTTCAATAAAACTGGCACCATATTTGATGTAAAGGAGCAAAACCATCATATATATATACACCAGTCAGATGGTGGATCTTCAATTTATTGTCTGCTGTTTGGGAAACACTAGGATAGGGAAATGTACACCAGTGTTGCAATAAACTTGAAGAACTTAAATCTATAGATAAGAAAATTCTTTCCAGGAACTGTAAGGGGAGTTGACTGTTTCTGCCAGCTTCTGGACTTCTTGTCTCCTTTTAAGCTTCAGAAGGAAAAAAGGAGTCAAACCCTCAGCAAACACTTAATAAAATTGAAATTTTGAAATAGCATTTGTGTCCTGTATCAGCATTTACCGACCCACCAATAAACTTCTGCAGGACTCTATTTGCAGAAGCACATAGATGTTCTTCCTAGGTTACAGTGATAACTACCTGCAACATAGATTATGCTCCTGTCAGGAGAGTTCTGAGAAGGTGTAAGGGCTGTGTTGGCGAGAAGAATGTTGCACTCTGTGTGTATGTTTCTTATTCAGGTCCTGGAAAAGCTACAAAAGCAAGCTTCACTTTTTTTCTGATCTTGTAGTCTGTAGTGGCCTGTGGGGAGTGCACTGATGATCCAGTTAATGGCTTCGTGCAAGGATGTGATAAAAGTCCAGTAAGTTGTCAGTAGAAAGGCCATCAATAGAAATTTATTAAGAGTAATGCTTGAAAGTGAATTCCACTGGCCTCTGACAGTAAGCTGCTCTAACGCTCTTTGATCCTGAAGGGCCTGCTGAATCTCAAGTTGAAGTCAATGGTTTGGGTATAAAGAGCAAAGATTTAATTTTTGTTTCGCAAATGATTTATTACTAAATATTGCTGCAGCCTTCAGACTACTGTTTTTCTTTATTGAGCTGTACTTTAAAGGGACTCGGTCGGCAGGGGAGTCTCGGTCCACGCCGGTGCGAGGCCGTGCTGTGGGTGACATTTCCGTGCGCTGCTCCTGTGGCGCTGCAGGGCCGGGGCCGGGGCCGGGAGGGGGCGCTCTAGGCACGGCAGCGGCCGCGCCGCGGGGAGCGGGAACGCGCCAGCGCCGCCTCCGCTGCCCGCGGCGGCGTTGTCACCCCGCGACGGCATTGTCACAGCGACACGGCGCTGCTGGCTCCCTTCTGCTCCACACACGGCGTGCTGCGAGCCAGCACTTGGTTTCTGCCCTTAGAGAAGGTGGACTGTATTTTATGGCAAAACCAGAAATTTGTTTCTAGCTTAAAATAGCACTTCCATTAAGTTGCAAACGGGTTATTATTAACTTAATACTTTTTCAATATTTCCAGTAGTTTTGACAGAATTGCTGAAGATCAACTTTAAGATTTGGCTGAGATGATGCGTTTTCCTTTGTCAGATTTCTCTGTGATCTGCGTGCAGTCCCCTATCAGTTTCCGGAGGGTGTAGTTCATATGAGCAGTCCCTGCTGAATTTAGAATGTTTGTGTACTTGGAAGTAGATATGTGCTTAGTTGCTTTACAGCATTTGTGCCTAAACCTACTTCTAATACATGTGGAGTATTGATTAGGTCCTGTTTTCAGTGGGACCTTCAGAATCAAACCAATGTGATTAAGTCTCAGTGTTTGTTTAACAGTGGTGTGCTGACCATATACCTAAATTGGATCTCAAACAGATGAAAAGTTAGCTAATACGGGGCAGGATTAAATTATTAGCAAGTGGAAGTCTTGCATCTTGCCTTAAAACAGAAGTCTGTCTTTGCTCTAAAGAGACACGTGCGCTTTAATACTCCTTTTTGGGGAGGGAAGCAGTTCTCAAAGCTCAGTGCCATTCCTTGTCTCTGGACTGCCATGTGACTTTCTCCATTTACCAGTTTTAAAATTGCCCCTGTATTTTTTTTTTTTTCAACAGCTTACTTGAAGCAAGTGAGTTGGAATTGAATCAAGGAGCAAAGTTTTAAATTCTTTGGCCAAAAATTTCTTTTTAACTATTGGGGCAGATGCTGCTGTTGCCGAAGCTGTGTTTCTGGTTATGTACTTTATTCGGTAATTTGGAAGACTTATCATTAGTATCATTACTTACAGAATTGAATAACTTTTCATTTCAAGACAGAACAGCAGCAGGATTTGAAATGTTTGAGTTTGGCAAGAAAAGGCTTGTCTGTAAAACAATGAAATTGCGTTGGGGAAATACAGTGCCTCTGTTCAGCTGTGGCGGGCTGAGGTACACTGTGAGCTGTTGTGAGCTGCAGCTGCATTTACCATCAAACACTGAGCTACTGCCGATGAATGTTTTGTTTTTAGTGTCATGGAAACTGTGAGCCAAAGAATGGATATTCTATTCATCTGGGAAAATAGCAGTTCACTGCATAAAACATCAGTTGCTTCCAAAGCAGTTCTTAAAATAGACTTTGTGAATATAACCCTGGAAGTAAAAGTGCAGCAATTTAAATTACCTCGGTACTGCTTTGGTTTTTTAAAATTGGAATGTATGTGTGAATTAAATAAATACAGAGGTAGTGAAAGTTTCAACATAGAGCTGTGTCATGGAACTCCTACAATGATTCCATGTTTTTAACTATGAAATTTTTAATTTAAGGAAATGGAGAAACCCAGATATTTCAGTATCAGTCGTAATTATGACTCTTCTTCAAATGGCTCAAAGAAGGATAGTTTTGGTCATCATTCAGATTTACTGTTTCATATAGCAGAGTGCAAATCATAAACTCATTGCAGAGACCGGATATCCAGGAGAGTGCTCTCATGGGCAAAGAAGGAAAGGGGTATGGAACAGTGTTGTGTGGGTTTTTAAATGTGTGAGTATTTTTGCAGAGCCAGTATGTAACGAATAATTAAGGAACTTAATTCAGTTGAATTGGGAAGCTTAAACTTATTTCACTAAATTTTGGTGTTGAGGGAAAAGTAAATGTAAGCGGTAAAGAGAAACCAATACAGAAAAATAGATACACAGAGTCATTGCAAAAGGAAGCTGAAGAAATTTGAAGTAATTAGACCTGATGGAGATTGGGGCAGAATTGCCAGTTGCATGATTTCAGAATCCAGGATTCTGGAATGGATGTGATACTAGTTAAAAGAAAGGAACCTTTGCATCCAGTGAAAGCAGTGGGATTCTTTCTATTTATTGCTCTTTAGCTTAGGGTAGGTTGGTTGGTTGGTGTTTGTGGGCTGGTGGGGTTTTGTTTTGTTTTTATTGGGGGTTTGGAAATTAGGTGCAATATTTTTCATCTGGTGTAGGGCTTGCTGAGCAGAGGTGGGTGGTCACTGCCCTCCCTGCCCATGCTGTCTCACTTTTAGCTGCCCCTTCCAGACCCCAGCCTGCACTGGTGCAAGGGCCTGCTCCATGCCAGGTGCAGAGCTTTACATTTGTTATGGTTGAATTTTATGAAGTTCCTGTTGGCCCAGTCCTCTGGATTGTTTCTGTTCCTCCGAGTGGTGGTCCTGCCTGCAAGTATACCAACTGCATCTCCAAACCTGGCATCTGTGCAAGCTCTTTTAGGGTGTGCTCTGTGTTTTCCTCCAGGCTGATAAAGATATTAAACAAAAAAGGTTCCATATACATTGTATAGTTGGTAATAGCAGTTATAGATGCAGGGAGAGTGATAAAAAGATAAATTTAAGTTGAAAAAAATGCATGAGAAGTAAAATAGGTGCTTCATATGCTGAGACTTAGATGAGTTACTCAGAACAGGATCAAGAAAAGTGTTTAAGTGTTTATGACTGTTTGATATCAAGAGCTAATATGTTGTTGAAAGCTTACAGCAGAGATAACAGCTAGGTATGAAATGGGAAATGTCTTTGAAATTAATCCTTGTTTGTGTATAAAGGCTTCCAGAGTACCTGTTCTATAGTCCAGGGAGTTGAAGTACAAGCAGGTAAAATAGATAAAAAAATACAAAGCCTGTGTAGTTTTCCTTTCACCCATTAGTACTTTTTAGGCTTAGAAGGAAGATTTTCTCTCTGCTGTACTTTCAGGTACCATAACCACATATGCTTAACACCAAGGTGGACATTTGGCCTTTTCTAGTCAACGCCTCGGGAGGTTCCCTGTGGGTTTTGCCAAGGCCAGAATGCCTTTTGCAGAGGTCCTGAGTCAGGCCAACAGGAAATGCTGGGATAATGGAGGAACATGGAAAGTTTGTATAGCTCCTCAGTTCCAGGCTTCAGGGCCTTGTCTCAGTCCTGCAGGCATCCTTCTGCATGTGGCTGAATAAGAGGTAATTTGCTTCCTTAAGTGCAGTTCTGAGCACTCCACTGACCTGTCTTCATTTGTTTCAGTCTGCCAGCAAGCTCTGAATTTCCAGTAATGCATTTAGATTGACAAGCTGATGCTTTAAAAAAAAAAAAAAAAAAAAAAAAAAAAAAAAAAAAAAAAAAAAATGAAGGGGAAGGGGTNCTAAATGTAGGGGAAAGGTTTGATGAGTCATGTTGATGTTTCCAGTTGCATTTAAAACATTATCTGGTGCCTAGCTTTGACTCCCTTAATGCATTCTTATTTTAATAGAGTAATAAGGTTATTTCTTTAAATAATTATTTTAAAATGTATCCTTTTATTGTCAAACTGTTTGTTCTCAATGCACATAGCTTACAAAACTCAGGTACATTTATAGTGTACTGTGCCAGCTTACAGTGAAGAAACCACACATTTCCCACAAAATCAGATGGAAGAACATTACCATTAGCCTACTAATCCTTTATTAATAAAATTCCATGTTGGTGATGTCATGATTTATGATTTGCTATCAGAGGAATAAATTGTTTATGTAATCCTATTTACTTATTTTAAATATTGTACAAAATGAACTTTCTTCCAGAGCTCTTGCACTCTATGAATATTCTAAGACTTAGTAAAAACCAGCCCTAATATCTGAGATAACCCCTTGGTTTATATATATTTGGGAAAAAAAAAAAATTAATCCTTTTGGAGTCAGGTTACCTTGACCTGCTGATACAGAAGTGCAGAGCATTAGAATGCTTTTACATTCTCCTTGCTGTTGAAATAGAAAGTATTTCATCATTCTTATTCATGTCACCATTTCTATAAAATAATTACCAATATTGCAATGAGCATTCCTTTTGTTCTTAACATGCTGAGGAAAAGTGTTTTCCTTATCTGCTTTAGGTCATTTAAAGCCCCTGTAAAGCATGTGTAGCCAAGCAGAGAGGTAGTATTTATTGATATAAGAAGTTTTAGTCTTTAGTTCATTGAGCAGCTCCCCATGTTCCATGGTGTTTTTAAACCTGAGAGTTACAATCACCTTGACTATGTCTGGACTTGGGTTATTATTCTTAATGTTTCTTCAGTTGCATTCCCACACCTGTTATGATCTCTTATAAATACTCTGTGACTTAAAACTCTAGTATTCATCCTGGAGGTGCCTTGGCAGTAAGGCATTGACATTTTCATAAATACATGGAGATGTGGGGTGCCTACAGATGAGGGATGGTTTAGAGAGATCTGTATTTTTGGAGTGTTTTTTTGGTAGATAGTTAAAAGTTCATTCTCTGTGTAGCTGCAGTACTGGTTTACGTGTCTGCAGACAGTGATGTTCTCTTGTGCAGCTATTGTCAGTGGTTCAGGGCTTGGGAGGATTGCTTTCAATTTTTGGACATTCTAAGGTCCCATACTGTAAATACTGCTTTTGTACTAAAATAAGAACACCTATTTTAAGCTCTTAGCATTTTAAGTATTTTGCATTAATCTAGACTATCTAATTATTCTTTATGGGGTTTTTGTTTCACATTCTTTTGGGTCATGTGCTTTCATATAATGCATGCGAATAGTCAGGAGTTTCCAGCCCCTAACCAGGAGATGGTTCCTTTCAGGCACCATCTCCTGAGGATTTCCCCTCCTGTTTTAACAGGTAACTTGATTATTCTGTGGTGCCTGTGGGAATTGTTTCTAGAAGAAGTAATACTCAGAAAACACTTAACATGTCATTTTGTCTTCCAAAATGTGTTTTAGCATCTAATGTGTGTTTGGGGTTTGGTTTTCTATATTGTTTTTCTGTGTTGTTTGGTTCTTTAGGTGGTTTGGTGGGTTTTTTTGTGTGGTTGGGTTTTTGTTTGTTGGGGTTTTTTTTTGTTTGGGTATTTTTTTTCCCTTCAGTCTAGCAGCTACTGCTAGTCTGGAGCCCACAGTTTGAGAATTCCTGTTTTGCAAACCTCTGTCTCTGCAGTTGAGATGGCTGTGAAGGGTGAAGTTAGAAAAAGTTATGCAAGTCATTCAAGTAAGAACTGTCAAAAGTTTTGTACAACAGAGGACCATTGTATGCACTTGCCAGTTGCCTTGTGGAAGATGGTTATAGACATTTGTTGTGTTTGTGCCTGTGTTTATACACAAAATGGGCAAGGGGGAATCTTTTTTTGTTGACAAGCTGACTTTTCACATTTAATGAGAATCAATAGATCTTGGATATTAAGAGAAGCTGTAGATACCTGCAGAACTTATACATATATACACATATGAAGTAATCTAGTAATTTGTACTAAGTAGTGTCACCAAAATAATCTTTTAATTGGAAACAGGTGTAGCATTTTGTTGTAAAGTGTGGATTCTCTATTCATTTCCAATTAAAAATCCTCTTGACTTTAGACTTAAGAATGTAATTGATGTTCAAAGTAATTTTTGTCCTTAGATCTGGGACAAATTCCACACCAGGAGAGCAAGGGTTGCTTTTCAAGTTAACTATATGTAGCAGGTTTGCTAGTTAGCTAAGAATTTGAACTAAATCCCTTGGGGATGAGGTGGGGAAGATGGCAAAAGGAGAAATATTTTAATTGACAAAATGAAGACACTTGGGTACTCTAGAAAAACATGGGATGGATAGGTGAGGTAAGTAAGTGTATATGACAAATGCTACCAGTGTGGAATGGCTGTGTGTTGATATACAAACTCACTTGGATTATTGTTTTCTGGATATTCAGTACCCCTGATCTCCCTCATTTTTAGTATATTCTTGATCTGTTTCTTACCGGGTGTTCTCTCTGTGTGCAACACACACAATGGGTCAATGGTAAGGTTAGCCTGGGGTAGACATAGTAGTGGAGGATTTGAAACTACATGAAACAGCTATTCAGGAATTATTTGGTTCACAGATACTTGCCCACATATGCTTGGGGGAGGAAGAGAAGGAAGTTCTTTCTTCAGGTTTGTCCTCCCTTTTTCCTCAGTTACTGCCGTGCATTCTTCCTGCCAGTGACTTCAGTGCCTTTCAGCCTTGCAAACATTTGATTTGTTATTCAGCTCAGTGTAAGCCTGCTAAGTGGAGGGACAGGAATAGTACTGAGGAAGGAGCCCTCATGGATCAGCCTCTGTTGGAATAGAAATGTTCTTAGTTTGACATGAGCATGTAAATTACAAGTTCATAGGGTCAATCCAAATATAATGTGGAATTTAGTCCACCCTTACCTTCTGTGTATTTGAAGTACATAAGAACATTAGTACATTGTTTTTATAGCACAAGATCTGTGCAGTGATCTGCAAACTGACAAAATACTCCATCTTTTCTTAGATGTACTTACAAATCAATGGGATGGAAGTGTCAAAGGCATGTCTTTGAGAAGCAGGTTCTTTAATACCTCTTCACACACTGACATTATTTTTAAAAAAATATTGTGTTAAAGAAGTTGTGAGAAATCCCTTGACTTCTGTGTTTAACATCTTTATAAATATACTCTAAGATTTATTGCCTGGTTGGTTCAATCAGTAGAATTTTCACAGTCAAAGACATCTGCAAATGCCAACACAACTGTAAGTATAAAAATTTCTGATCTTTTTACTCTTTGGAAAGCAAACTGAATTTTTTTCCCAGATCATCTTGTGCAAATGTTAACAAAAGCAATAATTCAGTATTTGTTCCTAAATTGCAAAAGTTATAATGGAAAGTTGATTACAGGTAATTCCAGCTTCAGATTTTTCACATTTTGGATTATTTGGATGTGAAAAGCAGTTCTTACTCCAAATAAGTAATTGGACAAGATAACAGAAGTATGATGCTGCCTTCTTACAAATGAGAACTTGTGGCATGGAGAATCCTAGGAGATTCCTGGCAGACCTGATATTGGACTGTTAAATCCCATAAATCTCATTCAGAATCATAGTTTTTTACTTCTTGATAATCATTAGTTTTGTAGGATCCCAGTCTTTCAAAATTTTGGCCAAAAAACGGAGGAGGGAGCAAATCTGTAGTGTTAGACCCAAGTTTTGCTAAAATGTTTACTTCTGCTGTCTGGGAAAATTGGTCTTATAAGCTGAAACAGTATGGGGAAAAAACTACATTTTTTCACTAGTTGCAGTCTGTACGTACCATTTTTATTGTGCAGCTCTATAGACTGCATTGCTGATCAACACTTGGGCATGGCATTTCTGATTAAGTATCTTAGTAGCTTTTCTTCTGTTCTATTACTTTATTAAAATTATTCCAGTAACAGGATTTTATTGTGCATTAATTACTTACTCAACTTAAGGTTAAAAATGTGTCCTACAAGTTTGCAGACATTCCATATTGTGTTGGTTTGACTGCTTTATTAAAAGGTGTGTGAGTGTGGATGAGTTTGCAAGACTTGGAGGGATATTGACTGGAGAAGCTGCTTGCAGTCAGAAGACTGAGCTAGGATGGAGCGAGTGATGAGATAAAGGCTAGGTTAGGAAAGTGATTACGACTGGGGACCTGCTAATCACTGACCTCTGTAGGGATCCTGTAGTTTATCACTAATCTCACTTGCACTTGGCATTTTTCTGTGTTGCTGCTTCATTGTTCATAGCTGAGTGAGTAATTTGGCTTGGAATGAACAGGAGGAGGGTGCTGCAAGTCCAGCAGCTGCACTTGTTGGCACTGGCTTGTTAAACATCCTTAGTGCAGCCAGCAGCATGCTTGGCACACATCAGCCAATAATACTTAAACATTGTCAGGAAGAGAATAGGAGGTCATTTGTTTTCAACCATTTCTTCAAATTGTGTTGCTCCAGATCTCTGTTTCATTTCCAGGAGTTCTGGTCTCAAGTATCATAAGGAAAAATACATGTTGTATTTTTATATGTATTCAGAATACATACATGTGTGCATTTCAGGTCTTTAAAGTGTTAGAGAGAAGATACTAAAACTGTGGCAGCCTCTATTAATGAGTAGGCTCTATAGCAGTAGAAAAGGAAGAAATTATTCCTCTGCTGCAGTGGGAAATGCATAGATATGTAGTGAAAATTTTTATGGCTGCATGTGTCAGTCTTGCCTGAAAGAAGGCAACACACCAAGTCCTAGGAGCAGAGATGGATTTGTGTTTTAATCAAACATAATATTTTTTCACGGTACTGAATAATTGCTGAATAGAATTTTTAATGCCAACAAAATTTAAAAAAAATAAAGAGTTGACCTACAAGAATCTTATTCTATAAACTTTGTGTGCTTTCTACCTCATGGTAATTTGGAAAACAATATTGCTTAGTAGAAAAATGTCTACTTCATTGATGGTTTTTCTTGCATCTCTTGTATGTGCCTGTCAGTGTAGCTTGTGCAGCTTATTCCTTGTTACATTGGATCTGCATGTGAAAAATTATTTGGATGTATTCATTCTGTGGGTAACAAAGACACATACTTTGCTGGATGTGGAGGCGGAGAAAGCAGTCTAATAACTGATTTCTAGCTGAATTACCAACACCAGTTTAATAACTTGAAAATAAAAAGAAATTCTCAAACTTGTCAACTGTGTTTATAAGCTGATTTTTGGGTAGGCTATCTGTAGGGACCAGTTTAAAGTGTTATTGTTGAAGAAATGATGTTTAGGAACTGTAAAAACACGCTTCAGTATTCACTTAAAGCAGATTCTCTGTACAAGTAGGGCAGACATACTTCATGCCTGACAAACAGAGCAGCTGCCAGCTGTGGTCACTGTAGCATTCATACTGGATGATAAACATTGCTTCATTAAAAGATGCTGTTGCTTTCCATATTGCCAACCAAATGAATTCTTAGCAATGCACAGAAAGATCTTCAGTCTGTAAAGGGTTAATTCTGTGGGAATTGAAATAATTTTTTGAGAGTTCTGTCATCTTCTCATAAGCCAAGCATTATCTAGAAGCAGTGGGAAAAGGCTGTTTTATGCTGGCAGGCATTTATAGCACATTCACTGAAGTAGTCCTCAACTGAGTTAATGTAGTGCTGTTTTCAGCTCACTATCACTTTGCATCTTGCTGTTTCAGTTTGTTCTGTGTTAAGAGTATTTAGGCTGCACAGCTGTTATACATATAGATGTATTGTGGAAGATAATTCCTCGTGTGGTATTCAAAGGCTATATTAAGTTGTGAGCATATCACATTTAGACAAGTGATTGCAAGAGAAAAAATTATTTACTAAATGCCTGTTAATGTTTGAATTGGTAGAGAATGTGTCAGGGTTTTAAATTTATGCAGTTGGGAAATATTTGTGGTTCAAAATGCCTACTGGGATTTTCTTGGTTGAGTTTCTGTTAATTCCACAGTCCCTGAACTTTAAGCCTTTTAGGTGGTGACTAGGTCCTTGAAATTTTTCCTGATAAAAACACATGAAACTCCAAAAAAACCCCCAAGGCCCAATAAAACACATAATTCCAAGTTATTAGAAGATTAAAATGTCTGTGAATTGACCTGTGCAAACATAAAATTTTTGTGTATAACCAACTCAATTGTTTTTAAATGTCTATTACTTTATTCCAAATCTGCTTTGAATGCTCAATTCTGGTATATAGAGCCACTAGGATGTAACCTGAAGAAGAGTTTACCATGATGCTACTTTGTAAGCAAAGCATAGATTTTGCTTCTAAAATGACAGAATCTAACTTTTTTATTGTGTGAAAATAAAATCAGATCTGAAGAGGAAATAAACTTCATCTGGGCATCTGCTTTACTTTCCCAGCTGATAAGTCTGCGCACTACCTTACCTCCATCTCTACACAAACCTGGGCAAATGAAAGTGTTCAGTAAGGATTTTGTAATTTATAGTGGTTTTTGCTCTCCTTCTTCTAATTAATGTCGGGTACCGCACTGAGTTTCCTTATGTCCACGAAATGCTGAGCATTAGTGTTTCTGAAATTCCAGCTGCAATGCCAAAGAGACTGTTGCTATCTGTGTAGTGGGCACTGACTGAGACAAGACCTGAGAGAGGGCGTAACAGACTCAGGTGCAAATCTTGTGGGGTGGGCCTGAAAGTCATTTCAGGGTCTGCTTTGGCTCTCACTCTCATTGTATTTTTAAAGTTTGCATTCTTATAAAGCACTGGGACTCCAGTAATTTTGGGTTTCACTGTAACCTCTACATTTTTATGCTCTTCTGTCAATCTGTAGAGTATGAGTAAATAAGAAAGGTATTTCATAAACTAAAAACCACCAAAGGGATTCTGCTTTGATATATTTCGCCATGTATATGAACTTTATTGGATGCTAGAGACTGCCCATACTTTGACCAGAGAGTGTGTATGGGACCTACCTGTTTGTGAACAATTGAGGAAGTGTCATCTTCTCAAACTTGACCTTTCCCACTTTTCAAGTATTTGTGAAGTAGTGCTAAGTATTTTGTTTCTATGGTTAAATAAGCATTACCTGTGGCATTAGCTTACAAAGGTTTCAACAGTGAGAACAGAAATTGTGCCTAGACTGGAGCAGCTGAAGTGTGTTGAGATGACAACAGGCAGTTTGAAGTCTGTACTCCGTCACCTTTCCATTGTTGGTAGTGAAGCTGTCCTGTGATGTGGCCAGGTGTGTCCTGGGGTGCTGGGAAACCTTAGTCTTTCATCACTGAAGCTTCAGAGGCTTCACTGGACTCCAGTAATGTGCTCTAATGGTGCCCAGGATCGCTCACCTCTGTCCCATCCTTGTGCTGTGCTAATGTGGAGATGAAGCTGCTGACACTGCTCCAGGCCCACACGAGGGACCCCAGGGTGCAGCTCCATAGTTTGAGAGGGAACCAGGAGCAGGACTTGAGTGTGGGCTCAATGTGTGTTGCTGTATTGTGTGCCTGTTAATTTTCGGTGTTTAAAAAATGTGTACCTTTAATATTTTGACACTACTGCAAGTTTGAGAGTCCTGTCTGAGTGCTTGCATTGGGAGTGTGTTTGGGAGACTGTCTATGAAAGGCAACCTCTCATAGTTGATCCTGAGTTGTTTTCCAAACCCTTCATTGAAAAGCTAGGGCATTTGAACACAGGTTAAATGTTAATTTGCTCCAGCTAATTTTTGATAAATATTTAGGCACTGCAGCATCAGAAAGCTCTGACTTTTCCTGGTCACCTCTTGGAATCAAATTTGCTGTAGACTGGGCTGTTGGTGTAAGCTTTTCTCCTTTAATATGAATGTGCCATACTTTAAAAATTATAACATTTAAATAACACAATTTTATGCATTGTTATCTAACAATTTCTTGCTTGCTACACAAACCGTAATTTAAATCATAATTTTTCTAGCCTCTGTAATTGACTCTTGTACAAATATTTGTTTTAAAGCCTGCCTGGAATACTGCATACTTCAGTCAAAGTTGTTTATCATGTGATATGAGATTCTCATTTTCTGGGAAAAAAAGTGCTGAGTCTGGTTTAAAATGATTCATCCTACTACTTATAATTTTGCATGCTAGGTATTTTATTTGCTTGGTGCTTGATAGATTGTTAGAGGCAAATTGCTTCAGCAGAGAAATGTTAACTTTTTTTCTCCCTTTGTTACAGCAGAGCTTCCATTTTTCAAGCAAACTATTGTTGACCATACCATTGGTAGCTATCACGATGATAATCTTCAGAGATGTTGTTCCAAAAGATTGACTTCCTCTTCCTCCCTGCTTACACAAGATGCACTTTTAAAATGAGCAAAAAACATACTTTAGATTTTCCTCTTATGAAATTATATTTAGGGACTTCTGGTAGTAAGAGAGAAAAATCAGAAAAAGCAAAGGATGTCCTATTCTTGAAGTGCAATTGCAATAACATGGAGCTATTTATCACTGAAATGGGAATGTGAAAGACAGGCTACTTTTTCTCCTTATTAGGACAGGGTAACACACACATCATTTGCAAAGGGAGTGCCTAGCTGGGTGAGATAGCAATCATTTTCAAATGGGTAGATCTTTCAAATGGCTGTTAATGCTTGCCTTTGGTGGTACAAGGTTTTTCGGAGTCCTGACTGTGTCATAATTAGGGCAGGCACATTCACTTGGTGTTTTTTGTTACACACAAACTTGATGAGTGCCTGATGCTTGGCATTGTTAGCGGGCTTCTATTAAAGATTTTTTCCCAAGTGTTGATTGATAAACTTCTGAGCACTACTGGAGAAGTTGCACACTGAGTTTTCATATACAAACATGCCATTTTGGTGCCATACCTAACTAATACAGTACTAAGTGGTTTTTCTGGAGCTGGCAAACCCATTGCTAATGTCTTGTGACCTCAGGCAGCAACATCAGAAGGCAGCCACTCTGCACGGGGCCCTATGTTCTCTATGTGCTACCTACCCACAAAGATTGCATTTATGGCAGAAGAGTCTGTTTTGCTGTCTTGCCCAGTTGTATTGCTTGAGTTTTGTACCTGCTGATCTGTACATTAAACAAAAAGATTATTACGGATTTAGGGGCAAGTGTCAAGAGCTGAATGAATCAGCCATGGTTTAAGGTTGGCATGAGTTTTACTGTGTTGAGTGAAGGTTTTGTTTGCTTTTCATGTGGTTTTATTTTATTGCTCAGTATATTCATTGTCTAAGATGGATACCAGCTAAGTGTTACTTTTATGTAGGAAGGAGAAATGTCTAGAAGTGTTGATTTTTGCAACCTGTGCTTGTTGATAATGGAAACTAAAATGGACTTTTGCCTGTTGTATTTAAACATACTGAATAGGAATACTTTATACTATCTGACTGGTTACAAAAGGAATTTAATTATATAAATATGTAATCTATTACTGTAGTGTTGTTTGAGCATGTTAAACGCAGACATATAAAAACCTGATTTTATTCATGCAACTTAATGTTTGTAAATTTATGATGATGCTAATAGATTTTCTGAATTGCATAAAAGGACAACTGATATGTATGTCTATGGGATTTTAAAAATAACCAAATTTTAAATTTCTTTCTTTTATAGGAAAAACCTCTGACAGAGGTCCATTTCCACTGTATGGTAGAGATACAGGCTTACCTGGCTGTCAAGTAAGTACAGAGTTTCTTCATTTTAGAGTGATAATTCCTTCATGTTATTTCTAATGAGCTAGACTAAGAATACTTTGATCATTGTTTAAAAGTTTGTTTTGAATGCACAGGAAATCTGACTGTTTAAAAAGTATAATTAGCATGTGATTACCTTCAGTGTCTGTTGATAAAAATTTAAATAACTAATATGTGTATAATTCTAAGAAATTAATTTATGTTTATTTTCTCAAAGAGAAATCTTTAAAATTTTACTGCAGGTTAACTAGTTCCTTTGAGCTGATCTTTTCAGGAGTCTCTTTCTTTTGGAGGATAACATCTAGCATATGAGTTTGACATCTTGGTTTTTAGTCTTTTAACTAGTAGCTTGGGAAGTGGGAATGGGCAGCACCATGTGGCAATGCTTCCCCTATTAAGAAAGGATCATTCTCACAGCCTTTACTACTTCTCTGCAACGCAGATGTGGCAAACAAAGACCCATTTGTAGCTGTATGGGTGAGCTTTCAGCAACATTCTCCCAAAAAGCAGTATAGCTCTTTACCTGAGAGTTATGGGCTTCACGTTATTGCCAGCCTAGACAGTAAAACATTGTATTAGTGTAGTTACTATTGTTGAAACAGCTCTGTATGTACTCTATATAAATATAATAACTTAAATTTGACATTAGTTTGGAATCAAATTAATTTCCACTTTACTCTTTCATTAAGTTAATGTTTTGTATTGGAAAATGGTTTTATGTGAACTTTGCACAAAATTCCATTCTGCTTTGCAGTAATGAGTGTAATTTCTGTTGTTCAGTTTCTCAGTGAGGAAAATCCTTTTACATCTCTGTATAGTTGGGATTATTTCTATCTAGTACCATTTAATAATCAATTTTACATATAGCTGTTTAACCCTACAATCTTATACATGTTTGTTCCTATTACCATCACTTTTAGTTCTGTTTATCCCTTTTATAAGCTTCCAACTATTTCATCTCCCTCAGTTTCTTTTTCTTAAAATTTTTAGTATGTGGGGAAAATGGTACTGTAGGTAAATATGTATTATTTCTATATTCAGGATAATGAAAAAATAACATAGAGTTAACTTTAAATTACATTTTAATTCCATTTAAATTCATGTGATAAGTTACAGTTTGTACTTTATTTTGGTCTTTGTCCAGTAAATCTGACAGCATTTGAATTCATTTCACTCGGACTGTGGTGGGATTTCTGCATCTTTTTGGTTGGTTAGTTGGTTGGTTGGTTTGTTTGAATGCATAGTAAAACTTGAAATACTGCTCTCATTGCAGCTACAGTGTTTGAAATCTGTCATAGAGAAGGTCCAGAGTGATCATGAGAGGTCATTACAATCCAAATGAAGAATCTGCTGCGTTGTCCCTGACAGAGGCTTCATGTGGTCAGTTCTCAAAACAGTCTAGAGATGGAAGAGGCTGAATGACCACCCCGGGTTTTGTTTTCAACTAAAATGTAATTAGATTAAGAAAGTTTCCCTGGTCCCTTATCTAAACATCATTGTACTTAAAGTAGCTAACTCTTGTCTTGCAGACAGTGAACATGGAGAAGAATCTATTCTCTTTAAAGTCTGTAGAAGCTGGAAAAACCATTAGGTGATTAAGATGATAAGGAGTCCTTAGAAAAGATAAAACATAACTGGAGTTAATTTTTGCCTGGGTGTCTATAGTGCAGGTATATTTTAGCAGTGGCTATGTAACAGTATCTATCTCGGACTGAAATATTAGTAGCAAAGCTTGTGCTCTGCTCTGAATGCTCTCCAGTAGGTTCACAACTCTAGGGAATTCCAGTGCTTTAAATGAGATCAAGTACCTCACCTAGGGCCTTACCACCAGGGCAAAAAGAAATTTCCTGCATCTTTCAGACAATACTGTGAATTTTTTGCTGGGTGGTACTTGCCTGTTTTCCTAGAAAATATCCAGTTTCTGGTACGTATTTGAATCATGGTGATCTAAAATTTCCCAATACCTTTTTATGGTAATGCTGGCTAGCTTGCTATTCCTCACCCTGTGTTTTTCAGTTTAAAGGTTCCATGTACAAAAATGTATTTACTTTTTTAATACATTGCTTCTACCAGCTCTGAATTTGTCAGTGCAATTTCGAATTCCAGGCTTGCACTGCATTTGTAGATCTTTATGAGTTATTTGCTTTCTGACTTTAGTAAATGTAGTCTTCATTTTTCATCCAAGTCACTAATTAAGAGGTGGAATGATGCCCAAAACAGACGCCTGCAAAGTCTCAGTTAATGCATTCACCCACTGTTGATCATAAACTCTTAGCTGTTTTTAATCAGCTTTGCTCTGCATTCAGCACTACTTTTAGTTGTCCTTGGTTCCTTAGTTCACCTGTGAAATGTGGAAGTGGTAAAAGCTTTATTAAAACATCTATTATGCAATCTGAGGAGGAAATTAATTTTATATAGTGTATTCCAGCTGAATCAGTATCACTTCTTCATTATCTTCTGACATTTGCTGTCTATTTCTTCCAGTATTATTAAAAAAAAAAAAAAAAAAGGAAATTTAGCTTGTTATGGAATTACAAGCCACTACTTTTCTTCCTCTCTGAAACAAACCAACTCCACTCTTTTCTAGTCTCTGCTCTAAACCATGAGTTCTTCAAGGACAGTGGCTAAGGTTTCTGAAATGGTAAAATGGCAAGAGCCAGTCAGTCTCCTGAGTTTGTTATTGGGTACAGATGAATTGAAAATATCTAACTTCCCCAAATACTCTTGAATCCATCCTTTCCTTACTTCCTTTCCTTATGTTACTGGTGTAAAGGGTATTAATAACCTAGTATGAAAGTGTGAGGAGTTTTAATTTTTACTTTCTGTTGAGTTTACAGAAGGCTGCAGTGAAAATTTTCAAAACTACTGTAAACTGCAATGTTTCAGAGTCTTAGTATCATTCTCACCTTTTACTGAAAATAATCTAAGCAGTGATTTGTAGGGACTGTTTGCTACCTACAGGCTTTATATTTAGGCTGTAGGAGTTGAAGTGTGATTGATTTTCAATGTAGCTTAAGAACCTGAGTGACTTCGGTAATAGATTCTGATTCAGCTGTAACATTTAGTCACAAGAACATAAATATGGCTCATTTACGAATATTTTATTAGCAGGAAGTGTAGGTTCTCAGGTTTTCTTTCCATCAGGTGTTTTAAACAAGCCAAAAAGGAGCATCCAAAAGCATATAGACTCTAAGTGGATGGGTAAGATGACAAATTAAGGCTTATGCAGAGCTGATTTAGATGGATATAAAAAATTTTTACCTGGAGGAAGAATTCACAGCTTTTAGAAGAAATACTAAAAACTCTATTTTGTTGTCAGAATGAAGTACAATGCTACATGACTTGACTCAAAGTCTCTTTTTGTGTCTCTGAACTGGAGGGAGGGTGGTGGTTTGTCATTTTTGTGGGGGACTCCACCATTGCTCTTGGCAATGTAATTGCAGTTTTGGGAAGGGCAACTTTTCACAAATTATAAATCAGGTAAAGGTTAAATTTTCAGAAAGCTTCTTGTGATAAAAAGGGTATTCTTCACATTTGTGTAATTTAGTACTGAAGACAGTAGCTTATGTGAAAGAAACAAGATTAGACTTCAGATATTGAATTCACAACTCCCATTTCCAGTATCATCAAAAAGGTCCCCAGCTGTCACTGCACATTGATTTGACAGGTCTGAGCTCAAAGCAAGCCAGGGGTCTGCAGTATTTTTAAAGTGAAATAGAGATAAATGTGCAGTACATGTGTAGCTGTTAGACTAATTCTTCTAATTGTTTGTGTGGGTCTTCACAGACGGTGACTTTATCCCCAGGAGCCCCTGAGTGCCCAGGGTAATTGGCGGGGGATGCTCCTTCAGCCTCCCAGTGCCTGTTCTCATGTGCCTGGCACAGTCTCTCCCCACTGGCATCACTAGGCTCAGGATAGTAAATTGTTGGTGACTATCCCCTTAATGTTCTCTTTTCATTCTAAACAATCATGCATGAAAAATAGACATGATGGATTTTTTGACATGTGGAGATAACACATTTATCCTCCCTTCATAGTAATTTGAAGTCTGCACACTATCCTGTGTGTGGGAAAGGAGATAGAATCGAGTGCTGAATGTAATGGATGCTAGACAGGAGCTAAAGAGGCATTCACCACTTGTGGTTTAAAGTGTAGCCTTTTATAAAGAGTCCTATCTTAATTTACTCCATTTTTGTTACTCATTAATCTCTATGGTCTACATGATGATGGGACACTTCAGAAGTTATAAAACCCATTTAGAAAAAGCTGCTGCTGATAAAATTGTAAAATAAATGGCTGCTGGAAGGAGCTATGGATTGAATTTACTAAATACATTTCACTTAGACTATGTACAGTCGTATATATATAAAATGATTTATAAAATATACACTACTCTATAGTACATGATGTATTGCATGAAATATATAGCACTACACAGAGAGCATATGGACAATCTGTGTGATACTGTGTACACTCCATATATTTTGTTTAGTGGCAGATGGCTTTTAAACTCATTTTTGCTGCTAATATTATATAAGTTTTGTGTATGTTGGTAATACACAATAAATAAGGCAGCTTTTTCTTGGATGATAAAAATGCAATAGAAAGCTGGTCCATCAATATCTGCAGTGATATTGCTACCCCATTTTCCCTTCAATAGCCATCAACTCTGCTGTTGCCATGAAGCTAATGTGAGGTGACTCATTTAGCAGCATATTATTGCATCATTGCAACATGATGTAAGGCACATCAGGCTTTATTAAATTAGCCTGAATTTTGCAGTGTCTCAGTATCATTTTATGCACATTAGCACCACACTTAGTGCTCCTTATGGGGATATACTTCAAGTAAATATATTAAGACATGATTTCAGACAACTTTTCAGAATTTACCAATTTCTCCTTTCTTCACAATTTAACATGGAACTTTAAAAGTTTGCATCTTGTTGCCTGCAAATTTAGCTATTTATTAACGAATGAAATGGCAGTATGTTAGACTGTATTTGTTAGCTGTTACATCCTTAACGGACTAAAAAGTTTGGTTTATTTTTGTGCAAAAAAATTTGTTTCTTAACAAACACTATAAGAACTTCTGAAATGAACCCAAAAAATGCCTTTAGCACCAATTTCTTGGACAATTTAACAGATGATCACTTCAGCAAAAGAAATGACTGCAAGTGTATGTTACTTTGTCTTTGCATAGTCAGTAATTTGCCTCTTTAAAATTTAAAGAGACTTTAAAGCAGCTTGAGCAGAATTGAAACCTAAAGAACAATCCTGCAGCATTGGGGCAAGTAGTATCTCAGAGCTCACTCTCTCGTAGCTGAGGAAGTGTAATTAGGGTACAACTCCAGAAATTTGAGCTGTTTAGGGAGAACATAAAAGCTTGTTCGTTGTATCGTGCATAAGCAAAAATGGCAACTTTTTTGTATTACTGGCTGGGTGGTGAGGATTAAGCAAGCAAAAGTTAAAACAAGAGTATAGATACCAGAAAATAGCACCAGCTTAAAAGTATTTTTAATATGTTCCTAAACTATATAATTGTAAGGTGTTGTAATTGATGTAATGGAGAAAATTGACAGATGTAAATGTTTTTACTAAGGCATCTGGTAACATTAAACAGCTGTAAGATTAAGCATACAGACAAAAATGTGAATCTTAGGAGATAAGAATGTGCAAAATGTACGTGGGAAGCAGAAATTAGGTTTGCTGACAAAAATGGGAAAGTAGAGAAGAATATGAAAAATGTATCTGGAAATACAAGTTTTGTGAGAACAAAAAACTCAGAAGTGACAACAGTGAAAGAAATAAGTGATTGTGAATAGCTGGGTAGAGCAGGATTTTAGTGGCATTTGACAGCTGAGATGTTACTTACAATGTAAGAGACTAGAAAAAGGTATTTGTAGCACATTGTATTTTCCAAGGTGGTTGTTGTTCAAATGGATGCAAAAGCACGCAAATAAATCCTCCTCAGGGTGCAGGCGTAGTCCTGAGGAGCACCGTGGCAGCCTGGCACTGCAGTTGCTCCTAGGATGCTTTGCCAGGGTTTCTGCCAACCAGTGTCTATGAAACAACCAGAAAGCTCTTCCTCCTCACTGCTGCTGTATGTTAGAGGATGCTTTAGATGGATCTTTCCAATGAGGCAGAAAATTACATCATTTTCTGGACCTTTCTGATGAGTGGGGCCTTAGAAGGGTTACAAGCAGTGGCACCAAGTCGCTTTTCTTGTTTCCTCACATAGTTGTAGAAGCAGTATAGAGAACATGATGTCTCCTTAAATCCAAGTAAAACTGAGTTATGGGAGTATAAAAAAATTTAAGGCTTGTACATGTGATATTTTTAATACCCATATAACTTTAAAGCTGAAAAACCGTTTTTATTTTGTAAATTTTCTCTTTTTAATCTCCCCTTCTCTGACACTTTTGATATCAGGTGTCTCCCTGAAGCAGTTTTTTACAGCTGAGCTATCAATCTCTAAGAAATGCAGCTGCTGAAGGAAAGGCTGACACAATGTTAACTGAAGCAGTGACTCTGGATTCTGCCAGCTGATACCATCCTAAAAGATTGGGATGGGGAGAGGCATATATAGTTTAAAGGCAGATGGAATGCCTGAACTTTAGTTTGTTTTGCTTTATTTTACTTCTCAAGTTAGAATCAAGCAATATTAACTTTCTTTTCATCATGATTTATTAGAAGTGAATTGCTTACTGTGCTATTGGGAAAATATCTCCTGTCACTCAGCAGATAAGGAGTCTGCAGAACCTTTTTAGAAAGTAAAAAATGTATGGGGCACAGGCTAGATTTCTTTTTCTAGTGCTGGAGGTGACCACCTGAAGTTAATCAGGGAAGACATTCCCCCTGGAATGAAGTGGGTAGCAGGTGTTAGGAATTTGTTATAGTTGGAGGAGGGATGCTATTTATAAAGGGGAGCAGTTCTGTAAGGAATAGTTTTCAATGCCTTTACCAGGCAGACAGTTTCTTGTCTTTGCCCTTCTCTTTCTCACACTGTTTAGGGTTGGCAAATTTTCTTGCCACCTTTATTTTTTGTTTATTTTTGATTGCATTTAAGGTTATGAATATTCTGTAAACTAATATACATATTATCTTGCATATTGCCCCATAAGGAAGTAAAAAAAAATGCTACAGCACGGACTGCAGATAAAACTTCTTTGGTGAATTACTGTTTGTGTCCAGCTATTCTGACTGCCTCAGAGCTGGGTGCCTCTCAGGTACAAATTTATGGTATTAGTGGAGAATGGGGAAAATACTAGCTCTGTACTCCCAGCCATGCCTGTTTATCTGAATGAGCTGGATTGCCCTTTGGATTTTCTTGAAGTGTGCATTTCTTTTTTCTGTAATTACTCTAGTATGTTAAGCCCCCATTTACCTTCCTTTTAAAATTAATAGGTAGAGAAAGTCCCCTCCCAAACTTCACATATGCACAAATAACAGGTGTCAGGAAGAACAGAGGCCCTGAGTAGAACTGGGGCGGGGGAGTTGAGTGATGTAGGCAACCTGGTACTGAGCACTGCTCCCTGGGATGGGTGGGAGAGTGGAGCTAGGGCACTCAGTCGGTGATGGAAAGAACCACAAGATCTGTCATTTACATTCCTCCTTCATGGAACTAAACCATCCAACTTGTATTGGTTTCAGCTGTGTTCTGGAGGGCTTTTCGAGACACTGGTGCTCCTGCTGGCACAGGTTTCTGAAGAGCAAGGGGAGAAGGATAACATTTATTCAGGAGAGGGGATTGTAGCCTAAGATACTTCCTGGCCATTTCCTAGCACCCTAGTATTGAACTGAGCTCTCCCTTGATCATATGTGAAAACATATGGGTTCTCCATGTTAAATCCTAACAATTAACTGGTTTGCTTTATTAACATACCCTCATCATGTTAATAATTTTCTGACTTGGTGCTTAGAGCAACAGAGATTTCTGTTTTGGTTGTGTGGGAGAGGAGAGGTACAGCTTCCATACTATATACATGAAATGATCTACTAATGGTCTGAAATATTTTTAAATCATTTTGCTGAAGATGCAGAGGGAGGAACAGATGCGAAGATAGTTTGAGCTTTATAATAATCCTTTATAGTCTGACTTCTGTAAATAAGGCTCAGCATAAAATCCTTTATTATAATATTGACTCCTCATGCTAGTATCTTGTAATCATAAAGGGAAGCAAGGAGGGTGGTACCATAAAAATAAAAGAATAGATGAATAACCACTCAGCAACTTCTCTTGTAAAATTTTGGAGTTTTCCAGAAAGCGGCTTTTGTGTAATCACAGTAAGGAAGCTGTTCAAATTACTGTTTTCATAATGTAGCAAAAAGATTCAAAGGCAAAGGGAGGGGTGCCTGACCTGTAATCACAATGCTTAGTAATGCCTTCCTAGAATTCAGTCAGCAACGCAAAAATACCTTGCCCGGGGGGATGAAGGAAGACAAGCTGAGCCAGCATAACCTCTGGGATTGGACACCAACATCAGCAGGGTGCTGCTTTAGAAGCATAAAACTGAATTTGTAGTCTTGCCAATACGCAGCATCAGTGCAGGGAAGACAATATTGCAGAAGAGAAGGAGGGGACTCTTCAAAATATTTGTATTAATCGGAGTCTTTAAAGACATTTAGATGCAAACAGAATACAAAATGATTCCTTCCCTTTGCATTTAATCTTTGCTCTCCTCAATGCAAAAAAATCCCCATATATGTAATTCTGAATACACTCCTTTCTTCTCTCTCGTCTGCCCCTGTGCTCGGTCCGGGTATATTTACACATGAACAGAATTTGCCACAGTAGCAGCCTCTGCTTAGGTACACACATGAATAAGCAGCTCTTGGTGATTGGGAAAAGCTTTGGTGTAAAAAGAGAATATATTGATAACCTGATCTTCATCGGTGTTAACATTAATTGGAAAGACAGTAAAGCTAAATGTAATTTTGTTTATGATGTTGCATCACTTCAGTATTTAGTACCCTAGGTAGCTGGTTTTAAATCCAGTGAGCTAGATTAGCCTGATTACACTGGCAGGATGCAGTTGATGGATGACTGTCATTATCTTCTCAAACCTGCATGATACTTTAGGTATAGGAGATGATAATTAAATTTTCAAGAGACTACACTGAGATTATAAGACCTAAGTATTTTTTTAAAATGAGGAATATGTTTGCAATTATCAACATGTTGTTAGAGGATCCTCTCCTGAGATGTTTTATTAGCAACCCCTGATTTCCTTTAAATTGATCAAGAAAAAAAAAGCTCAAGTTACCATATAACACTTTAGATGTTGTTTTGGTTTTCTAATTCTGATATTTTCCTCCTCCTGAAACAGACCAAAAATGTATCTGATCAAATCTATTGGTAATGGCTTGAAGATGTACAGGTTAGCACAATATATTTAATGAAACGTTGTTTGAGACAAAACACTAGAGAGGATCATAATTAATGCCTCATTTTCTGCCAGTTGCTATTGATTACTCATTCAGAGTCCCTTTGTTCTCAAAATGGTAACACTGTATTTCACATTACTATTTGATGATATTCTCAGGATGAGATTCTTTAACAACATGCTGATAATTGCAAACATATCTCTAAAATTTAAATTTAAAATGAATTTACATCATATGTCAGTGTTTTTTTCCAAATTCAGCTCCTATTTTGGAGTGCATATTCATTACAGTTTCCAAAGACTGGAGACTTGAGTAAAGTGAAATTCAACCCTTTATATCTTAGTTATATTTTTGGCTTAAAGTGTGTGAAGTGGAACTCGAGTGAATGATCTTTTTGCAGCCCTAACCTGTCTACTGGACTAGGATTTCAGAGCAGTTATTAGTTAGTGTTTTAGTGTTGTGCTGGATCTTCCTTTGGAAACACTATAACAAAATATACAACTTGCTGGGGGATTTTGCAGGTTTACCAGCATTTGACTTTTCTGTTTTGTTATGTTCTTTTTTAAGCCAGTTTATGCAAATTGTCAGGTTTATCTATAAGGCAAGACATGCAATACTGAGACACATTATATCCATGCTTTAAGTCATCCAAATAGCTCACTGAGTAAGAAGGACATGCACATGAAACTTGTGCTCTACCCAGGGCAACATTTCAAGTTTACAGTAAGGCAAGGAATGCACTTGCCATCTGCTCTGTGTAATTCTGAGAAATAGAGAGATGCCAAGTGAGTTTGTCAGCAACTGTGGTGGGATAATGGAGGGATTTGATTGAGATGAATGGTGTTGCATTACATTATTTTGTAAAAGTAAAGTATCCAAGCTCCCAGTTTTTAACTAAATGCTGAAGTACATTATTTTTTTATCTCCAGACGGTTTTCCTGCTTTAAATAGGTACAGCCCGACTACTAGGATTGAAAGCATAAACTTTATGAAAAGGAAGCTATTGCAAAAAAATAGGAAAGATAAAATCTGGTTGACTGTTGGGGAGGTTTTCAAGATCTAAGTTTGCAGTTGGTGAGTTGCAGCTCTCATTTCACTGCCAAAGCAGACTGCCTTATTATGCCAGCATAATAGGCCTGTCATAATCAGTTGCATATAATGGGCTAATGCTTTTATTCTCAACCATATTATTCTTTTGATAGAAAATAATGAATAATGTAAAGGCACACAGTTGTATTTGGATGAAACTCTCGCATAGTTTGCTATGACTATGCTGGGAAAATTTGAATGCTTAAAAGTGTTTGCCAATGTTTGCATTTAAGAAAAGAACGTGAACAAGATTTAGACCAAGAAGCACAAGGCTACCTGCCTATGGCAAATACATTTTTGAATAGGTAACACTTTATATAGGTAGTGTGTGGAGTGTGTTTGTTAAAACTGTTTGTGTGCTTTTCAGGACAGCTTGGCTTTCCTGTTTGCATAGAGCCTAAACGTTAGAGACCCACAAGGAATATTATATAAGGACATCTGTAGGCCTTTACTTGTCCATTTTTTTTTTTTTTTTCATATCAAAGTAAAATCAAAGAAATGTTTACCAACATACTAGTATTCTGCTGGCTGGTGTCCTAGAAGTTCATTGAAGGCAGAGCAGTGTTTTGGCATCAAGTTGTATCTAAAGAGTCATAGAGTTGGGCTGGAGAGAAGAAAATTTAGGAATTAGTCAAACTTTTTTTACTTTTATGCTTAAATTATTTGAAAGAATCAATTTAAAAACCATTTTAAAATAAGTTGACTAAGGAGCTTCTTTTTATCTCAGGCATATCATTTTCATATAAGCATATGGTTAATTGGCTTGTTAGTTTGAATGGAAGCGAACTTTGCCTGCATGAAAATGCAGCTGCAAAGTTACTTGTTTCCTGGGACAAAGGTGCATAAATCCATCCCCAATATGAAGATATTATTCTTTTCCCTCCACCTCATTTTCACAATGCTTGAATAGATGACTCCCCTGCTTTTCATTTTTATGAGAATACTCTTCAGGAAAGTGACCCCTTTAAAGCATTTGTTGGGATAGTGGCCCTTGTGAAAGCCTTTCGTATTTGGGTCAGGCCATGTTATTTCCCCTGAGGCTGTCAAAACTGTTTCTTGGTTTCTCTGAAAGAGATACATCTCAAAAGTAAAGCAGTCATGTTTACATCTTTTTGTCTTTTGTCTTTTGAATCAGGCTTGCTGTGTTCTTAGTTGATTGTAATAAAAGCCTTTTTGTTTTTGGTTTTTTTTTTAAAGTTATTGAACACTTATTCCTTAGGGAAAACATTGCTTTAAATAACTTTTTGTATATCTTGAAACTGGATATATGCATTATAAAATCCAAAGAGGCAAATTTTAGGGGTGATGCCTGTTTCTTTACAATGGTAATACAGACAAGGACTTGGACAAGCATTCAGGAGAATAACCAGTCATTGATTATTCTTTGGTAATTGGATGCATGCTTGGCAGATGAGGTTCAGAGTGAGTGAGCAGGTTCTCTGTGGAGAATGCCCCTAACTACGTGTGTAAGCGATCTGCCTCTGCGCAGGGACCTCGGGCACTTCATCAGGAGAAGCTTGATGCTGATAATACAAAGCTTTTTTGCTATCCTCAGTGGTATTTTTGTATTCCTTTCTTTATCAGATGCCCTTAGGAAAGGATCAGTCCTAATCAATATTTTTTCTCAATTGGTTCAAACAGGCAGAAAAATCAATGAGCTGAACTAATGACATCTATTTTTATTTTCTTTTGGAAGACTGAGGAACAATTATAAAATTCTAACCAGATGTTTCATTTGATTGGGCCAATGGTAGAAGATGGTTGTGGTTTTGTGTTGTTTTGGTTTCTTAATCCTTTTTTATAAATAAAATAATGCTTACCCAAACACAGTATATATCAGAAAACTTCAGAGTGTGTTGCACAGCTTGAAGTTTACTGTGTATCTACTATAGTGCTTACACACTAACTTTATGTTATTGTAGAAGCCAGGCTGCTTTGAAATTCAGGGTCTGGTGAAAATGTTAAACACTGGAATACTTAGGACAAGAGCAAGAGTGACAAATGTCATGAAGTAAAGGTTGGAGGTTAAGTCTGGAAAAGATACAGATTCATACCTTTTGGAATGACTTTGTTGAAATGAATTTAAGAGATTTTTCTGGATTTTTTTGTTGGGTTTTTTTTGTTGTTTGTTTGTTTGTTTTTAAATTTCTCCTCATCTCCTAATGAGTAGGGGAACAGAGGAACTAGGAACCCTCCCACCCTTTTTTTTTTTTGGAAGCATCTGTATGGATCCCATTACATTTCCAATATCCCTCCAGTGATCAGGGGAGATGCTGGGAGGGTTGTCTTTAATGCGAATGGGCCGTAGTTCCTAATTGTGTTTGACAGCTGCTCTGAGCGAGCCGGGCTGCACTCGCTGACCTCCAGAGGTCCCTGCCAGCCTCAGTGGTTCTGCCATTCTGGGAGGGGACCTCGCCTCAGCTACTTGAAATGACAACTATCACAATACTTCCTCCCTTCCCCACAGGCTATGTAAAGAAATTTTCCTTCAGTCTTGGGTATTCTTGGTCAAGAAGGTCAAGTGTTGGCCTAAGTGAGAACTGGTTTCATTTCTTCTTCTGGCCAGTGTTGGTTTGGAGGAGCTGCTTTTCACAAAAAATTGCCCACGTTTCCTGCACAGTGTTCACCTCTAAAACTGAAGTAAATGTTTAGAATAGTATCTTTGCTAAATTCAGATTTATACTGAGTAAGCCAGATATTCCGATGTTCATAATGTTTTCTGCAAAAGAACATAATCTTAACTATTTGACCAAAGCAGAAATTAGAAGACCTTGGAACAGCCCACCAGCAGATTTCCCCCTGCATGTATTTGCTGTATATTTTTGTCACCCTATCAGAGTTATCTCATGTTAATATGCGTTTCAGATTAATAATTCTGTTTCAAAGACTATTGTAAGAATAACAGTGAAGAAGTTAAGCTGAGAGGAAGCTATTTCTATGCAGTAACTTTTAAAATAAATTTTGATCTTCACACTTTTGTGTAAAATATTTAACACTTTTGGGCCTTCCTTTAGTTTGTGATGCGGTGATTCTTTCACGTCCCACTCTATTCAATTAAAATATAAGATTTTCATGCTCAAATTAGTCATCAAACAAGAAAAGAGAGAAATTTCAGTGGTGATACAATGCAAAGAAAAGCTTATTTTATATATATTCTGTAACTCTATCTGAAGTCTTAATTTTCTGCTAATCCCAGTGCACTGCAAGGTAGAAGACATTTAGTGCCTTACTGCGAGCTGTATGAGTGAACCTCACCTTTCACAACTCCCCACACCCGACAAATCCATTTCAGTGATCTAGTATAATCCAAAAATACATTTATTTATGAATGAGGTATTTGGGCTTCAGAAGGGAAGGTGAGGAGAGGCAGGAGCAGTGAGTGGCCTCTGCAGCTGTGTCAGGGGGCTGCTGTGTCCCGAGCAGGCAGCAGCACGGGAGCGGTTCCTGCCATAATCCAGCCCATGGGCAGGTTTGGTGAAACCTCTGGAACCTGCGTGGGCATGAGGGCTCCTCCTGGAGAGCAGTTGGATGGCGCGAGGAATGTTGGCTTGGCAGCAGCTAGGCTGCAGGAGAAATTAGGCAGGGTTTTGGTATAAAAGTTCCTCCAGTTAGCAGTTTCTGCCTTAGCATCACCTGCCAATGAAATATCAGTGCAGATGAGTCTAAGCAAAACATCCCTGTTGTCCTGCCAGCTGTGCTTTACCCCCTTGTACTGGGAAGGCTGCACCATGTACTGACCACGGCTGAAGAAATCAAATTGCTTCTGAGGCTGCTGCTTCCACGTGACCTTAAAACCCTGGCAGACATTAAGAGCTGTGTGCAATGTAGAGTGGATGCTGCTCTGTGGGGAAAGCTGTATGCACCAGCCAGGAGTGAAACACAGTCAATTTTTACCACCTGGTACAAGAACATTTTCTGTACAGACAGTTCTGTGGGTTTCTCTCCAAGTTGGGAGTTTCAGACTAAAACAAAGCTAAGCATAACGTCACCTGTGGAAAAACGATGCTGCTCTAAATCACCAACATTCATTTCAGTTTTACAGAGGAAATCCAAGCAATGTGAGGTCAAACAATATACAATGCACATGTTAAGTGTTTAGAATGGTTTTGTTTTTACTGCGTGAAAAGGGAGCAAAAAGGGTAGGGTTCAGCTACCTTGTTAGTTTGAAGTTTTTAAAATGTCAATTTTTTAATGTTCTGTTCATTAATCTACTCTGTTATCTCTTGTCTGCATTTGATTTTTTTTGGACAACTTTATTCCATGTTTTTATGAATGTAATCTAAATCTTGATTTCTAAGTATGTGCTAAAACTTATTATCACGCTATAAACTCTTAGCAGTTTTTATCAATTATGTTTATATTGTGTAATAGAAGAGGTGTTATATTGCAAACTAAACAAAGGATTATGATTTTGGTTAAAATTTAAATATGAATTGATTCTTTCAGCTGTTTTCAGCTAAAATGATTATGGCTTTCTGGAGGCTCACAGCCAAACTTGCTCTGCCTTTCTGAGTTATGCTATAGTACATACTCTGAACATTGATTTTAAAAAGTCTACTTTATTTTTAACTACTCTAGAACCTTCACTAAATCCCAGTAAATTCCTACAAATGCCAAGAGCAGTAAGTGTGGTTAATAGTTTGTAAGCCTAGCATATTAGCAGCTGCATTGTTATAGAGCTTAATTTGACTTTTCTCTGTCTACTTTTGTAGTCTAGTCTGCTTCGGTCTGATATGGGGCTTGGAAGTCCAGGTCAGCTGTCATCCTCTGGAAAACCTGGAACACCCTACTACCCATTTTCTGCCACAAATCAGCGCCGACGACCACTTCATGACTCATCAGCTCTTGGTAAGTAATACAGACAGTTTTGAGATTTTGTTCATGATGCTTCTCTGCAGACTTCTTTTTTTTTCTTTTTGACAGTTCATTTAATATACAGGAGATTGCCCTGTGCTGAGCAATTGAAATTACACCAAACTGCTAGATAAGAGAAAAACTGGAATTATTAACATTCTCTTTGAGACGCTAGTTTGGATTCACTGGTCAGTCTGGCTTACAAAACAAACAAGAAACTCTAATAAAACCCTTAATTGCAAAAGCAATAATGACAGATGGATAGGAGCTGATGACCAGCTGAGTGCCCTTAACCCGTGCCATCATTAACTCCTGGAAATGCCTGACCTTGAGGTCATTACCATTATTTAGTAGGGGAAGGACACAAAGGGGAAACAATTATCCTTTTATATGCTAAAAGTAACTTTATTCAGGGCAATATATAGTTCATTGTAATTGGTTCAACATGCCTTTAAAGATCTTTGCAATTGGAGGCTAGTAGTTTATCCTAAAATCAAACTACCTTGCAAAATATGCACACAGGAACTTGCTTAAAAATTGCTATAATCCTGTGAGAGTATTAGTATTTTAATCTGGGGATAGTTGGAGGTGAGTGGAATTTTCATACTTGGTCATAGACAGTGGTAATATTTTATAACTCTCTAATTCTGTTGAATCAGAGAATCAAGAATAAGCCAGCTGTTCTATAGTATCTACTATAACACTATTGTGAATAATTGGGTATGCAAATATATAAAAAAATCTTTTTGGTATAAAAAGAGAGAGTGTAACCTTATATTCTAATTTACCATTATGTTCTAGTTATAAAACCTTATATTCTAGTTACCATATATTTCAGTATTAGTATGGTAGGTCATTAGAATTTCGCTACTTATATGATTGAATCTTTAATGCCCCTCATTCTGTATAACACTTCTATTCCATAGTAAAAATCGTGTTTGTTGGAACCATGTAACTCCAACCATACTTTACCCAAATTAAAGTTTTCGAATGCAAATTGTTTTGTGAAGTAACTTAAATATTAACTATAACTGCAAACTTCTTGGGCACTAAAATAGTCCTGAACATGTTTGAAATCGGTTTTTAAATATTTTTTTTTTATAAAAAATATTACTTTGGAACTTAATCTTATATGTCATGGGATCATTTCATTTGAAAAAGCCCTCTAAGACCATCGAGTCCAATGTTTACCCTGGCACTGCCCAGTCCACCACTAACCCATGTCCCCAGGTGCCACATCTCCATCTTCTAAATCCCTTCAGGGATGGTGTCCACCACTTCCTGGGCAGTCTGTTCCAGTGCCCAACAGCCCTTTCAGTGAAGAAATTTTTCCTAACATCGAACCTAAATCTCCCTTGGTGCAACTTAAGGCCATTTTCTCCTAATGTATGTGTGTATATATGTGTTTTAAAATACCGTATTTGTATAATCTTTTTACCTTGTTGTCAAACCAACTGCCATTTAACTTGGGGTTGGCTGTCTTTATGAAGATTGTTGTAAGTATTCCTGTTGCTCAGAATACCAGAACAAATGCAGCAGTTCCTCACACTTCTTTCAGAGAAGGAACACTCCTACAAAAGTTCAGTGGAATTGTTTACAGCTTGAAAGGGTGGTTGAACCTCAGTAGAGAATTGTGTTTTAAGATGATGATGATGTTGGTGTTTTAGCCCACACTGAATCGGTTTTAGTGAGAAGCTACTTACAGTAGTAACCTACTCTGGGTTTGAGTAGCAGGGGGGTGTTGGAGCTGGGCTTTGGGTGCTGGGCACAGGGTGCTCAAGACATGTGCAGGAAGGTCACTGTGTGCAGCAGTCATTGAGATGGTCCTGAATGAGATTCTTGTTTCCTGTGAAAACTGTATAGAGTTTGGGAAGTTCCTGATATTATTAAGTTAAACAAGTGGAAGTGAAGTGTGGAGCTTCCAGAATATATTTAGCTTTTTCTTTGAAAGAGAAACTCAAGGGGTATAAACGTGCTCAAACTGGTGTTATTCCTCTTTCTGTCATGGTTGAATCCGGGACTTGTAGCCTGGCATATGGCAAGTGGTGGTTACAAATTCCTGGAAATGTTTTTGAACGGAATGTCAGGAGGATGAAGTACACTTTTATCTCAAGTCTTTTCCAATAGCTGGAGAAAGTATGTCTAAGTTTTAATTTTTTTTTTAATGGACTTGTTAAGTGCTACAAATCTGCTGCCTGAGAGTTTCTAGTGAAGTCAAATTATGCCCATTTTATCCCTGAGAAGGAGTTGTCTGACCAGGATTGTAACAAGCTCTTGTTAAATTTCATGTTAAATTGCATTGAAATCAACCAGTGTTCTCTTCCAGATGACACTCTGAATCCAATGTAAATATCTCTTCCAAAAGTCCTTTTCCTTTCTTTGTGAGCGTGCCCTGTGGGAAATGATGAGAGTAAAGATATCCAGCAGATATTTCACCTTATCTCACCTTTATCTTGTCATATCATCATAAATGTTCTGAATGAAAACAGAAAAATATGAATTTTTTATTTTAATTCAAGACTTTATTGGTTAACTGTAGAACTGGTAATCTCACCAGACACTCATCTTCAAAACATCAGTTGATTTGTAATTTGCATGCAGAGTTTTCAGATTAATTGTATTAGCACCTGAAAACACTGGTTCAGATTCTTGGTTTAGGTAGTGAAATTGCTGTGTACTTTTGTTATAATACAATACCTATTGGAAGAAGGAAGCAGGTCTCATACCTCCAACTTTACTATTACATGCAAATTTGAGATGTATTGATTTTATTACTCAAGAAAAGTAAATTAGGTCATTAAATTTGCTGTTTATTTACAACCTTGGTAGACTCTAAAGACTATAAAATTTACATCATGTTAGTGTTCTTAGAGTATAAATCATACCTTAAGATGTCAAATTCCTTTTGGATAGTTCTGTCTTTACTCTGATGTGCAGAAAATAAAGCATTTCCCTTGCTAATAAGTCCTATTTTCCGACTTGTAGATCTCAAAACCTTACTTTGTTTCTTAGCAAGTGTATAAAGTCGTACGTATACCCATCAGAGTAACTGTTCTTAGGAAATAAGTCTTTTCCTTAAGAAAAGAATTGAAAGTAACTATTTAGCAAGGCTGTATTTTAGACAAGAACATTGTTGTGTTACATTTTTATATTGATGTGAAAGACAAATCTCTTTGTCAGCGAATAAAAAAATGCATGAAATTGCAAAATAAGACATTCATCATGGAAGGAAAAAGCTGAACAGTGTAGCTATTTATTCTTTTTCACCTGTAATGTAGATACTTGATGAAATGCTATTTTTCTGTGTACAGATCCTCTACAGACAAAGAAAGTAAGAAAGGTGCCCCCTGGTTTGCCTTCTTCTGTAAGTACTACATTTTTTACTTGTAGTGATAAAAATTGGGCTCAAATTGCATTCTCTTTACCTGCCATACATACAAATTACTTAACTTTAGCACTAGGAGGGCTGTCTTCTGGACATGAACAGTTAGGCTAGGTAATTGGGAGTGGTTCTGCAGGACTAAATACACATTTGATGTGGAATTTTTAGATTTCATAGCAGTGATTTGTAGCTTGCTCATATGCTCCTACCCACTTGTCCCTGTCATTTGAATTCCTCTCTTGGGAAGAGAGCTGGGCCAGGAGCTGTCAAAGAAGATCTCCTGTACAGGTCTTTTGATGTTTAATTAGTCATTATGTTGCTGAACAGGAGGACAGACAGAGATTAATAGCTGAGAATCTTAGAAATTTACATTTGTAATAATCCCAGTGGAGCTGAAGACATTAAGATTCGGAGGACATGTACAGCTCAGCTTGCCTCAGTAGGACTGAGGTTATTAATATGCATAAATCACCGAGTCAGATGTTCATTGTGAAGTCCTGGTGGATTTTAAAGCCTTCATTAAGCCTTTCCTAACTTCAGCCTAGCATCAGGAAAGCTTTCAAGCAACTAGTTTGTTGATCCCTCTTTGCTTGAAAATTTATCCTTCGAGAATAAAGGGCTTTGATAAAAAAGGTTGGAAGGGTTTTGGTGGAAAAATCATTAATGGCTGTGATAATCTAATGCTATAGGGGTGTTTTGTGGTATTAAATATGCTTTATTCTTAAAAGGAAGAAAATTGTTTATAAATGAATCTGCATTTAAAAATCCACGTGAAGTGAAAAATCCCCAGTGAAGTGAAGGACAGAATTATTTTTTCCCCTGCTCAGAACAAACAGGAGGGGAGGGGGAAGCTCCGCTGCCTTGCGGGATACATCTCTTTGTTGTGTAAATGGATGTTGGGCTTTTATTTGGCAGTACTTAACACATGGGCGCAGGTGCACTTGGATGAGTCATAACTCAAAGCCGGATAGGCTGAATAGAACACACTGCACAGGCAACAGTAATATAGTGGGGGCAAAATGGGGCTGAGCTTTTCATTCCGGATTGAGGCTGAACTGCGGATGGTGTCTTCTAGTCCTCGCATCTCCCCTGTTCTCTCCTCCCTCTCTTTCCCTTCTTCCTCCCCCTGCTCACGATGATACAGGCAGAACCCGGGATCTGAAATCCTATTTTAACAGTACTTCCAGATGGAGCTGAGATAGTGTGGATAGCCTGGGGCAGCTGTGCTCTGAACCTGCAGCCTACCTGGAAGCCAGGATTGCAGCTGCAGGCACTCTTAAAAGCTTTTGCTTGCATAAGCACTTGGGCCCCACTAGAGGCTGAATAGCTGCTTGATAAACAAAATGAACACAATGCCTCAAATCATTATTCCCGAGGCCAGGAATATTCTTCTTTCCCCCCTCCCTTTTTTTTTTCCCCCTTCAGCAGCAGCTAAAAATAGTTTGGCAATTTACATTTTAACAGTTGCGTGTTATGTAGGGTGGCTTTACAGTCTAGCAGATGATTTCTGCTAGATTAACAAAAATATATTTAAAATGTCAGAGAAGCTAAAACACATAGCAGTGCAATTTTCATGAAATTTATTGCAGTAATTCTAGGCAGTAATAAAGCTTACGCTACGTGTTTAATATTTAGTAGCATCAGCCAGGTAAAGAGATAATTTTGGAGAATGAAAGATTTCTCTCATTTCTCTTACCAGGGTTTAATTTTAAGCAGTATTTTTCAAATGGTTTTCATTTAATTCTTCTTCTCTAAGAGTGGAGACAATAAAATGCTGATAGATTTTATTTGTATTAACATTATACCAATCTGTGCAATTAAGTGCAGTTACTGTGAATAAAATGGTTGTGATGCTGCAGGTTTTAAGCACTGTTTCTCTGTATTTCAATGCTTTCACTGCTGAATAGAGCCATGAAGTAAAATGACACGTTACAAAAAAATACAAAAAATTATATGAGATACTGTGAATGTGGAAGATGACACAAAACTAAATTTCACTGAGCATCATGAAAAATTTAAATTGAGTAGATAATTATGTAAGCGTAGTCTTTATTTTAAATATACCTTCTTAAGAAGCCAGATTGTGTTGTGGGAAAAAAGTTGCTTTAGTGCAGAGCAGTTTAATTATAATATGAAAAGTCAGAGGAAAGATGATACTTAATTTTGTTATACAAATCTGTATTTTTTAATTTTTCAGTTTCTAAAATACTGGTTTCCGCAATGTTTTTGTTAGTATAAGGCTGCCATGTCAACGGATACTCAGCCGTAATTTAATTTCCTAGATAACTGTAATTTAATAACAGTCTTTTAAGTAATAATGATTCAAAAAACCCCAAACAACCCTTCCTCTAGTTTGGTTCTTTTTCCCTTGGTTTTGTATAGTACTTTCTGAAATTATTTGTTTTGAGGTTTATCTTTTTTAATGTGTACTTATCAGGGCCTAAAGTAAAAACAGTTACAGATAAAAGTGCTGGTGAATTGTTTGGCTTCTTTCTGGAATGCAACTCAATCTGAATTTGTCCTCTTACTGTAAAAATTAAATGTTCTAGGCAAATGCATTTTTAAGTTTTTGTGTTGTAACTTGTTAAGTGGTGACTCACTGCCCAAAACATTTTGAATGTTGACATGCAAGCATTTATGTTCAGCTACAACTACTAAATTTAAAGCACTCCGAGGAGGATAGAAATTAAAAAACTTTTTTTTTTTTAAAGCCAGGTTTGAGTGAGCAGCAAGATTGCTATGCTGTTTATATTATAGGGGGGGGGGGAATACTGTTCAGTGAGTTACATTATCTTCAGAGATTGAAAACTGTTGTATTTCTGAGAATTCTTCTGATTGTAGGACTTTACTAAGCCAGACACTAATAACATCATGTGACTTGGAACCGGTGTAGCTCCTCGCCAGGAAGAGCAGAATGTCAGGGTTTCCGGAGAGCTGCTCCGGCTGCAGAGGGGGAAGGCAGACAAGTGAGGCTCGCTCAGAAATGCCCAGGGAGATCATCCAAAAATGGATGGGCTGTGAGCAGAAACCTCCTACTTACACGTGGAGTCAGGAAATATTTCAAACTAGCATTTGTTACTTATACCATAATCAGTGGCTATCATGAGGTCATAATGCTAAGAAAAATAGTGTGAATATTTATCATCATTCTTTTGCTATTTAATTAGTGTCATATCAGAGAAATAACTGGAATACATTGCATCTGTTGATTTTTGTTATAGAAAATAAGCTGTGACATACAGACATAAATGTCTGCTTGTTTTCTGTGTAGTTTCTAATAAGTATTTTGAGTATTTTAGGCTTTCTATAGTACCTGAGATGATAATTTAATATTAAACTTTGGATTGTACTTATTTAATAAGAGATTGTCAAATTAGTATTTTCTGATACCAGGGATTTCTTTCTAAATTCAAACTTGTATTTTTCCATGCATGTAAGACAATTTGTAATTTCATTATAGGGGTTCCTCATTTATCACCCTCTATAGTATGTGTGTAGTCCATGAGTGCTAATTTCTTGCAAGGATTATTTATGGTGCAAAGGTACAGCAAACTACGTTTGCATGGATAGAACTACCTCCCATTTAAGGCACTTTTCTTTCTGCTTTCCTGCCAGTCTTTTAAGACTGAGCTTCTAGAGATGTTTCAAAACGTGTCACATAAAGATACTAATGGTACAAGAAGAAAAGTAATAGATGTTACTCCCTTCTGTGTTCTCTCTTTCCTCCACCCCTCCTAAAGGGTAAAAGGAGACTATTTGAAATGGTAGAATGGGAAGTATCTTCTGAATGATTATCTGAAACCCAGTTTTTGAGAGATTAAGGTTTAGACTGTATTAAAAATAACATAATGTTCATCACACTGAGTGGACTCTCAGTGTTAGCAATTTCCATGTGTACCGAAGTAGCCTGGTGTAAAGCAGCACCATTGGAATACTTTATGCAGAGTGTGGCTCTGAATCAAAACTTCGGAGCATCCTGGGTAGATACTTGGTGTGATGTTGAACTGACTGTGATGTTGTGTTTAACTGACTTTCTAGGGAGACATTTTTGGTGAGATTTCTTTTTCCCACTGTCCACAAACGGTGCCCAAATGTGAAAAGCAGGATTTAGTTAGTTCAGATGTGTTCTGAATCGCCTTGCGCAGTCAAGTGATACATTCAGCTGTCACTTGTCGTGATTAGCGAGAGCTCTCAAGACAGCAGTAACTCTCCTGACCCCTCTCCTCTGCTGCGCTGCTGTGTTTTAGAAAGCAATCGAAATAACCAAACTGAGTAAATAAATCCTTATGGATGATGCAGTGCAGAACTTACGATTTCTTCCTCATTACACAGTCTTCCATCTTCTTCTCCTTTGTGCTTGTTCTTTGGTGGCTTGATTTATGGGATAAAGTTTTTTGGGACTTGCTAAATGCTGCTTTTTAAACACTGTGTTCATCTATGAACCTGAACAAAATGCAAATGCATATAACATCCAACCCCTAAATTATGTTACAAACCAAGAAAAATGTTTGATATTTTATGTTTAATAAGAAAAAGGTCTGTTTTTCTGGTTAGATTATTGTAGGGTTTTTTTTCAACATGGCCTTTATTTGAAATCTATCTGAAAACCGCAGTAACCTCAGATTATAACATCCCACCTGCTCTTTGCTACATGAGACCATTTAGCTGTCACTAAACAAGCAGGCAGCCCATTGCAATGTCCGGCTGTGAGAGCTCAGCTCAAGTTTTCACTGAATTAGGGTGAAGGTACTTGAGCAACCCTCTCTTAAAAGACTTTTTAAAAAATTGCAATCAGATCATTTTTCCAAACTAACTGTCCTGTCATCTGACTGTGGTGAACTAAGGTGAGGTTGCTCAATTGAGAGATCTCTGAAAATCCTGCATATACATACATCTGTGATGGATATATAATGATGTCAAATAATTTCTCTGTGTTTGGATTTACTGGAGATACTTTAGTTTTGAAGTTTTTGTAATGTATCAAAACAAGTGTATTAGATGCTCTTAAATTAGAGTAGATTTGCATAAAAGAACCTTAAATTTTGTGCATAGTTAGAAAAAAATGTTATTAAAAAATACTGAATTGCAGCTCATGTTATTTAGGGAGAAGTTACATGGAATTTCTGCAACTCTGCTTTTCCTCTAAGATGGATGTGTTCATTACCACAAATTGGTGTGGTGTTTTATAACAGTAGATAAGGATACAAGCTTTTCTGAAGGCTACTTCTTACTGTCTTTTGCTTGATAATACTTGTGGCTTTGGTGGGAAGAATTTTATAATGCTTGAAGTCAGCTAGGAAGGTAGTGAGGAATGTTGTGTTGTTGGACTTTCATGGGCTGTTGAAGTGAGTGGTTTCCCTTGGCTTGCTTGCTCAGCCCCAAAGTGGGGCAGGTTGCTTTGCCTGTGACTGGCCCATTTGTCAGAAATGCCTAATACAAAAACAAAACAAATGCAAAACCAAAACAAATGCTTTTTCAGAAGAATGGTACTGAAATTAAAGCATTGCATAATCTTTACGTAGAATTTCAGATGTAGATTTGTCTTTACACAATGAAGCAAAGAAATTGAGTTAAATTACCTCCTATTTTAGTGCCACAGTTGCTTGTGACATCAGGTTTTATAAAGGAAGGAAGTTGTTCAGTCTTGGAGATGTGTTTGAGGTATTTCACTCCATTTGCACTGATAGCTAGGATTAGTTGTTAGGCCTTCCTTTCTGTAAGGTGCAGGCGATTCCTGATTCTGGATGACAGAAGGATTGCCCGTTTGGCTGGTGATAGCTCTCGGCCTCATTTGCAAAGCAGTTATGCCGAGCAGCGAGCTGGAGTACAGGAGAAGGGGAGGGATGCAAGGCGCTCTGTGCCGAGGCACAGTTAGCTCTCAGCATTTTGACTCGCCATGTTCCAAAGCTTCCCTGACAGCGAATTATTGACTGAATCCCGGCGGTGTGTGCGGGCCGGGCCGGGCCGGGCCGGGCCGGGCCGGGGCCGGCGCAGGTCGTGCCTCTGGAGCCCCCTGCAGGCCGATGGCGCAAGCGCAGCGCCCGGCCGGGCACAGCCGGGGCTGGGAGGGGAATCCCGGGGCCGGGCCGGCAGAGGGACCCCGCCGGCCCCGCGCAGCTGCGCACGGGCATTGCCCCGGCCAGCTCGAGCTGGGCTGGAGACATCTGTACTTCAGGTAGTCTTCTGCGAGTTCCAGTAACGCCTTGCTAATTTATCTCAGGGTTTAAAACTCTTGTAAGATCTGTATAGGCTTCTAGATTGGATAAGTTTTTAGCACATTTTGTGATGACTGTCTGTCTTCTGATAGGATAATTTATTGCCTCAGGATAATAAACATGTTTGTTTACTTTGTAATGCAGATATGGGTAGTTAAGACCTTCCTATAGGGGCTTTCAAACTGTAAGTGCTTTATATTTCCAACAAAATAATAGAACTTTCTGAACTTGAGCAATATGCTATCAAAGTTATATTTGAATGATTTTGAAAGAAATTTAAAACTTCCTCTAAGAAATTATTTTGTGCTTGATTCTGAAGAATGGGATATGCAGCACTTTTTTCCTCATTCTTCCCATTCCAAGAAAATATTTGTTTAATAACTTATATATCTCATAAAATTGGATAAATTCATTATTATTTAGAGGACTACTGAAACAGAAAAGTCCTAGCTGCAGTTTCCTATTAAAAAAATAATCATTATTTTTTTACCCATATCTGCCAGAGCTAACTGGAGTTTTTTGCAGGGGAAAAAAAGAGCCCAAATCAACAACAAAGAGCCCAAATCAACTATCCCTCAACCTTATAATACTGCAAGGTAAAAGTAGTGGATAGCAATTAATATCCATTTAATTAGTGTTTACTGTCTATTTGCTATCCCTTCAAACGCTTTCTTTTTCCCTGGTTATAGTAACGTGAATGTTAAATGTGCAGTTAAAGACAAGCCCTTGGAAAAGGAAAACCACCAAACTATTTTAGCTCTTGTGTAGATCAGTAAATTAATTTGCATGAAACATCATCCTTTGGATATTGGCAGGAGGGATTGCCTATAAAATTTAGTCTACTGGGTTATTTTAAATTGCCTTCCATACAGCTCATCTGCTCCATCTCTGCTGAGCAGCATGCTAGTGGTTGGTTAACACAGAAGGCTGTCCTTCCAGGATTTTAAAATAAATTAACATTTACTTAGCTGATGAACTACTTAGAGGACAGTATAATAAGCATTGTGTTTTCCCCTGAAAACAGCCAGGTTTCTTTCTTACAGTTTGAAATCTTGTCTATTCTGACAGCTACATTATGCAGCATATTCATCGCATGGCTTAGCAATGGTCCTAACTCTGGCTTTGCTATAGTTAATCATCATAAATGTTTGGCTTTAAAATAAGTTATATTGGGAATCCTAAGATGTATAGTTTGTTTTTTTTTTTTTTTTTCCGAATTTTTGCTGGACAAACAGCTCAAAATTACTATGTATATTTTAGATAGCAACAGGTTGTTCTGTATCAGTTCAAGTCTGTCTCTGCTCTTCAGGTTCCAGTTTTCTTAGAACTGATAAGAACTTTATCACTTGTGAAACTTCTGTTCCTCTGTTGAATGTGGTTGAAATTGATAAGGAGTTCCAGCCTTGGACAGTGTGGGGTGGAAAGGAGAGAGTTGTAGGGCAGTTGCCTGTGCCTTATTCCCAAAGTTGGAAGGTTAGCTTAGCCCCTAAGAAATTAATGGAAGTTGTGAAGAACAAAAAATCTGGTTTCCCCATCGAAAGCAGGCTTGGGCTCTCAACATGTTACTGGTTTGTTTTTTTTTTTCAACAAGACTGAGGCTAACTCTCCACAAGTAGATACTTGATACTTGGGTTTACAGATCACAGTTGCTTTTGTTGGTGAAAGAGGAGCTTTAATTTCTAGTAGCACATAATTTAAAAACATTTGGTGCTTTTTGTCTTAGAACAGACACATCTAAAATAAAAAAAACTGATAAAAGGCCTTAACCTTTCTAAAGCATTTTGATATTTCAGTTTTGTGGAATATGTTTGACTAGAGAATGCCTGATCTGTTGAGACAGTTACATAACTATCTTTCATATGGTATAACATTCAGTAATCTGTAGAAATTATGTTTATTTTTTATAAATTCAAATGATGAATTACAAATGCTCTATAGTGTATTTGCTTTGTGGCACTGACAAATGGAACAAAAATGTATTTCACATAAAAGTTTGTTTTCAGGGAGAACATGTGGTTCATTCACAAAATCTCTTAGTGTTAAAATCATCTTTGAAAATATTCTCTTACAGGTAGCTTCGTTTATTTTTAGGTCAGTATTTCACTCTGCATCAGCTTTCATAATCTCTTTACATACTTTAGGAACAGGCAGTTTATTGTTTTTGACACACACTACAGGGTCATGAGTGGAAACAATTCGGGCTACAAAGTGCATGTCAGTTCAGTGCTCCTCTGCTGACGGCATGTCTGTCTGAAATCAAGTTTAAAAAATTGGCCCTGTCTCCAGCTGACTTGTTTTGTCAGGCTGAGTCATAAGATTAACCCTTGACTTGTCACCAAGGAAAAATGGAGTAAACAACTGTACCCTGTACAGTATCACTGATCCAGCTATGATTCATTTCACTGTAACATGATTCTCTTAAGAAAACAAATTTCAGAGCAGCTGTTGCTTGGCTTAAATGAGGATTAGAAAAATTGCAACCACAAAACAAAAACTTGCTTTGGACTTCAGCAGCATTTGGAATAGTTACCTGGTAGCAGTTCCTGCAAATACACAGTTATTGCTGACAACATAGCATTTTTTTCAGCAGTCTTTCAAATTCTTCCATTTTAGGTTTATATTTTATCCAGGTGAAAGTAAACTTATGTTGTTTAAAGTTTGATGTGCTGATGGAATTATGGCCTGATCCTGTATGGTGAATCAATGTAGCAAATGTGAGAAACAATGTTTTCCTACAGTAAATGTAGAGCGGATACAGTGATATGTTCCAAGCATTGGGCACTCAAGATTTTATTTCCAATGATGTAACTGAGTGTAGGACAAATAATTTCCTTTTCGGTAAAATGCAATTGTTATCCTTTTGATTTGTGGGGAAGTAAGCCTGGAGCAAATTCATTTAGTGACTTGTTATGGAGGGACCAGTTTGTCTGCAGATGTTTGCAATGGTGTTCCTCAGTTTTATTGATCATATTGTTACTTTTGTCTTACCCATGTGCTGGTGAACAAGGTTAATGATTTACTTTTACTGATAAATGTTAATAGTGCTAGTGAACATTACTAGTTAATATTACCTATGTATTTTTTGTTACGTTGCTCTGTACAAGCATGGGCAGCTGAACACAGAGCAGCTTCCCACCAATGCTACATAGTCAAGTTAGGTTTTTCTGCTTGATGTTTTTAACATTTTTCCAGTTGCTTATATATGGGTGGATTATGGTTATTATTAAGAGGGCTTGATCATGCTCTTTCATCTCTAATACAACTATTTTGAAAACTGGGCATGTGTGCATGGAGATGCAGTAGCAATTACAACTATGTTGGTGATAGTCTTTACTTCAAAGAACTGACTGCAGTTACCCTGGAAGTACTTCTAATGTTTCAAAAGTTTGCATGCTAAAATTATTTTTTTAAAGGGCTCTCTTACTACTTCAAGTCTGTAAGCTGAAAGTGCCTTTTCCAACTTTTCTAAGTTGTACATTATTCTAAAGTAGTGTTTTTAATCTAGTGCGCTATAAGAAGTAGCACATGCAAAGATCTGAAGATCTTTTAGCATGACTCATCTGTAGAGTCCTGAACATTAGTGAGAAGCTTTAAGGAATGGCATTATTAGCTGCAAATCAAAGGTTCTTACGGACTCTCTGGGGACTGAAATGGGTCATTGTGGTCCCTAGGGAGGAAGGAAGCCGCCAGTCACTCTGCAGGCCAGGCAATTTAATAGTTTGCAGTATAGTGATGTTCTTTTTTGCAGCTGCTGCTGCTACGCCTTTTGTATTGGAGAGGAGTTTGGTTCAGATATCATTAGCTTTGCTGCATAGTTAAACAGTTCTGGATGCGTAGTTTGACTTGCAGTAAAAATGCAAGTGTTCTTCAGCAGATGGAAACTTCAGGATGTATTTGCCAACATACTCTGAGCACGGTAGACTAATTGACTGGAAGAGTTCACTGAAAAAGCATTTGAAGCTTGAGATGGGAATATTTTTTGTCAGTGTGTATATATTTTGAATATTTATAGACACTACAGTGGTTAAGTCCTGAGATAATGGACATTAGACAGAGATTTTTATCTGATTGTAGTATTCAGCTGCAGTCAGTTTATCACTCTTGTGGATCTTTTAGTTCAGAGGGTTTTACTGACACACGAGGTGCTTGGCAGAATGAAACAGACTTCTGCAACTTGCTTTCCCTCCCTATAAATGGCTGAATTGAACTTTACCCATTTTTTTCTTTATCCTGAAATATTTTCCTGCTTTTGTCAGGAGGAAGGCAGGGAGAATTCTCAGCATTGGCAGTAGACACAACTAGAGGTGGAGAAATGTGGTTGTGTGTTAACCTTTTTTTTCCTGGATTGAAGTCGGTATCTGACTTAGCAGAAGCTCAGTTAATAACCAGCTGTGTTCACTTGTAGAAAATAAAAATATGTACGCCTGATTAAGAGTTAATGTTAATTAATGCCACTGCTCAGTGAAGAAAGCAAGAAGGCCTACGCGGCATTGATAGTGTGCAAATATTGAGGGATCTCTGTGCTGGAAGTTGCAGTCTCTGCTGTATTGAATAATTCACGTTGTTGTGATGTGACAAAGTTGCTGAGGTCCCCTCCCCTTCTCTGCCCTGTCTTGTATGGGCACCTATGTGTGCTTTATTCATACAAAAATGTATTATACAATATAAGGGGACGCTGGACTTGTGTTTCCAAGAGAATACTTCCTTATAGTTTGTATACCCCATCTTAAAGATGGATTTTGGATGATTTCATAAAGTGAAAATATTTACTTTTTTTTTTTTTTTTTTTTAAACCTAAGCACCTTGTGTAGGTGTTGTCTGTGTCAGGGTCACTCCCTGCCTCGGGCTGCCCTGCTCGGAGGGGCCCGGGAGCGCCGGGTGCTCGGGCTCTCCCCTGGGACTAGCTCCATGCAGCTCCCCGCGCCTTTGGGAAGCGTTTGCCAAAGTTGGAAGCAACTTTAGACAGAGCCAGATGGCTGTGTGGCTGGAGCTGCATCGAGCAGCGTCTGCACGGCCACAAGTGCTCTAATTTAATTAAAACAAAAAGCAGACGATTATCTCAGGGCTCAGGACGTGCCCATGTGCGGGTTCCCTGCGGCTCCCGGCGCGTAGGTCTGCGTGTGCCGAGCCCTCGGCGCCCGCGGGCCCGTGCGCGCCTCCTCCCGGGGCCGGGGCCGGGGCGCGGAGCGGGGGCTGGC